>QEPC01001369.1:853421-885637 GCA_003113815.1 Sphenodon punctatus
CCCCTTCCTTTCTGTAGCCTCAATGATGAGCTGTGCACTCTGAGGCCGGGTTCCCCGGCTGGGAGAACGAGAACTGTCTCGAAACACCCAAGAGACTGGCTGAGAGGTTTTTCCTTCTAGATATCTTTCTTATCTGGGTTCTCTGGGCCCTTCTGACAGAAACCCTCCCCAGGTATAGGTTCCCTCAATCCCTGTCTCCTGCTAGGGTAGGTCCCTTTCCCCTTCCCCCCCTGACAGAGACAAGAGTAAGAGGGGGCTGAGGCTGGGAGAGTCACGTCTCTCAGTGCTCCTACTGTGAGTTGTGGACCTTACACACACACACACACACACACACTCCTAGTTTATATGGTGGCTTGTTTCATTTTTTATAAATGTTCTTATCTCTGATACATGTTTGTAAATCAGTCACAAACAAATAATAATATCTTTATTGCATCCAGCAATTTTGCTGTAACAAAAATATAATTGAATTTTAAACACTAAAATCACAAGTTTAACAAAAACAAAGTAATACTCAGAAGACAATGCTCTTTAAACGGTCATGACAGGCAATCACGTTTGGAGAATTTAAAAGGAGAGGCAGGCTTACAATAATGACAATAATACGTTTGACATACAGGTCATCAAAATCACAGAGGAAGCTTCTCTGCTCATAAAAAAGATCTAGTGAGTCAGATTTTAAAAACTGCAGCGATAGCCAAGGTGCTTCCGCAACTTCTCTATGGAGCAGAAATAACGTGCCTTGGTTATACCACCAGATTGGAGCTACCCCAAAATTATTTTTTAAGGAGTATCTTGAATGCCCCAAGAGCAACTCCGCTACCTATGCTCCATCTAGAAATGGGTTCTCTATCAGTGGAATCTCAATGTAGTCTTAGAGTGCTGCTGTTTTGGTGCAAATTGTCCCAGGGGAAGTCCTCATCTTTAGCACATCAGTGCTATCTTGAACAAAGGTCACATCAAGGCAACTTTCAGTATAAATGGTGGAGGGGGATTAAGAAATTGGCTTTGAACCTTGCTCTCCCTTTGGACTTTACTGGTTCTTCTGAATGTAACTTTGAAAAAGGTGAACTCAGGCAGAGAGTAAGAGACCTGGCTGTGAAGAATGATATGGTAGCAATCCAGGCAAGTAAGATTGCCCCAATGTATTCCCAGGTGAAATTTTGCTGCTCACTTGAGCGGCATCTTCTGCAGATTCAGGATCTTGGATTAAGGAGAATTATGACTCTTTTTCGTTTTGACCTCTTTGAAACTGCAGTAGTAAGAGGCAGGAGACAGCAGGTTTCTTATTCTAATAGAACCTGCATATGCGACCTGCAGGAAGTGGAGACTCTGCGCCATCTAATATTTTGCTGCCCCAGGTATAGGGACCTTAGAAGTACATGTATTGACCGATTGTTTCAGAATCCCTCTCTCTCCTAGAGCTGAAAATGATAATATTAGCCGCAGCAACAGATTTGGAGAAAACCAAAGCAGTTTCTTGCTTTCTTATGCTTGTAGAAAGAGGGCTGAAAGCATCAAATGATAGGGATGTGAGGCCCTAATATAGATGACTTTTTTGTCACATTGCTCCTTTATATTTAAAGGGGGAATATTGTTGTCCATTGCTGCACAAACAAATAAACAAACTTTATTTGTTTATTTGCTTGCCAAAGTATTTCCACTGGTGAAGTGTCAGTGAATTCCCTCATCAGTCGGCAGTGGCTGTTCCCCTCTGGACAAAACTTCTTGCTATGTATCATTGTGGGCACAACAATGCTATTCAGTGCTGCTGAAGTCAAGCAAGAGTATTTCACTTCAGTGTCACAATATTATTACAGTAATAGCTACTGTAGTAGGCCCTCTGTGACTATAATATGGCAGGCAGAACCACCCCTTGATTCTTACCATCCTTAACTCAGGTTTGGGCTCATTTTCCTTCTGATTATTAAGCACAGAAGGATATGGAACTGATAAACTTTTCCACTTGTTATGTTTTTACAAGATTTGTTACATTTCTCCTCGCTTTCTTGGTCTTTCCCTGCTTTACCATAGAGGTGTACACCGCTGCAAAAGAAAGACAGCCAAACCAAGCGGGAGAAAATTAAGCTGCAATGAGAAAGGACATGTGAGTAAAGGGAACATCAACTGAGTTTCACCACTTCTATCTCAGGCTATTTTATTATAAAATTGCCCAGGTGTGATTGGCATAAATGCAAATATTGGGCATTTTTACACACACCTTAAAGTTCCGGATTTTTCAACCTTCTGGGTTTACTTGTCGACGCACCCCCCAAATGAGACATGACAACAGAAATGGATTTAAAATGGCCACATACTTTATTGATTAACTAATTAACTTCAGATTGGAATGGTGGGGGCAATCACTCATGTGAATTGGGTCCAGCACCTCTCAAGAACCACAAACATATCTCAGGGATTGGCCTGATATACCATCAGATACCAATCCCTATCAACTGCACAAATGTCTCCCCCTCCCCACTAACGGGCTATTGGGAGGGGGACAAGGCCCCTTTTGAACCAGAGGAAGGAGAATAGTGCCCTCGAGCTGGGGACAATACGTGTCCCTACAGCCCTCGCGGTCACTTCTCCCAGGAGGTTGACTTCACTGCTTGCCATACCCAGCAATTGCAGCTGGCGTCTCCCCCATCTCTTATGGAGATGCCCCATTCTAACTTATGACCTATCCTAACTCTGATGCTGGACTCCTGTCACTAAGGGGCCGCCGGCCTCACTGGACGGGCCTGACCCCCACTTACCTTCCACCAACCAAAACTTCCTGTAAAGTCTCCTTCAACTCCAAGAGGTACCATTCATTTCCAGATGGCAACAAGTGCACCCCATCATCCCTGTAAAGGTCTAGCCTTCTATGCATTATGGAGTGGTGGCTGATCGTTGCTCCACCCAATCCCTGTAGCCACCGACCTATCTCCCTGTTGACAGTCTTCCTGGTCCTATCATTTTTGTGTGGCAGTACTCAGTGGCCCCATGATACCCACTCAACCAGGTCAGTCCATAAAATTGCTACCTCAGGGAACATGTGCTTCACCACCCAGATATCATTCCTGATGTCTTTCAACATTTGTACACCCTTTACCTGGACCAGGTCGTTTTTGCCCAGGTGAATTACTAAGATATCTGGGCGGGCCACCCCTTTTTCCCTTTCTAATGTGGGGATCAACTGTCTCCAGTGCATGCCTCCATGGCCCATCCAGCGGATCTGGGCATAGGCCGACAATTCCAACTGTGTTTCCCAGTGCGATCTTTCGGCTGCCTTGCCGGCCCAGCGAACCAAGCTGTGGCCCATTATCTAGACCATGCTCCTTTGATGATTACAGGAACCTGGGGAAACAGAAAATCATTACTGGTGACTCAGCTGCAGAGGGGATCTGACATAAGCCTGGTACGCCCAGCTAAACTACCTGCCTATGGCTCGGATCTCCTGGTCCAGCAGACCCGCTGTAGCACCAAAACTGGCAGCCCCTATCCTGAAGGAAAGGGTACCAAACAACCCTGATGGGATATTAAAGGCCGTAAGAGAGGCACGCATCACTGCTGACAGATGATACCTGGTCAGAAAGCTGCCGTCCCCATGGCGGAAAAATGAACCAGGGACCGCCAGGCGCACTGCCAAGTACCGAAACAGGTCCCAAACAGGGCACAGCACCGGGGACCCAGCCTGGGACAGGTGCACAGTGAACCCCCTACCGCGTTGATCAGTCTTTGAGTGACGCACGCGCAGGGTGACCTCCCAATCCCCTACTCTGACATCCTCAAAAGCCAATGCTCGAGCAGACCTATCTCTCGGAGAGTCGGCTACCAGCTCACTGAACCTGAATGCCCCCAAAAAGGCCACCACAAATGCTGCCGTAAACAGCTTAACCTCACTCTCCAATGAGCAAATGTGGGGAAGGGCTCCACACATCCCCATTAGCAGTTGCGGTGTTATGGGTGGCCTCCCATTGGGGGGGGAACCCCTCTCCCTGGTCCATGCATCCATCATTTGCCTGGCAAAAATACCATGATCTGGCAGGGGGTGACCTGCTAAATGGCTCCTAAAGGCTAACACTGCCAACTTGATACCAATGGTGCCCACTGCTGCACCCCATTGCTGTATATTGAGCATGAACTGAAGGATCTCTGGCTCCAGGATGGGAAAGCCCAGGGGCCAGCTGCAGGATAGGCAGTAGCCCTGGAACTTGCCAAAGGCCCTTCCATATGCCACCCTGGTTTGGGGCACCAAGGATCCCTGGACAGTATGATACAGCTCTAAGATCCAAGGCCCGCTGGGGTAAGGACTCCGGGTCCAGTCTGGCTCCAGATGTGAGTGAGTGAAAGCGCTCCATTTGGAAGCAAGATATGGCATCAGCCACACCGTTGTTGACACCTGGAACATGCCAGGCCTGGAATAAGATGTTGTTACACAAGCACATCAACACAAATGCCCTAACTAGCCCCATGACCCTTGGCGAACATGATGACTGGGCATTGATAATGTGAACCACTGCTTGGTTATTGCACCAGAAGAGGACGGTGTGATTGGCAAACTCGGCTGCCCAGAGATGGACCGCTAGGGCTATGCGGTAGAGTTTGAGGAAAGTCAAATCCCTGGTCACCACCTCCTTCACCCACTCGGGGGGCTATGGTGCTCTGCACCACCTATCCCTGAATATTACACTGAATCCCATACCCCCGGCTGCGTCAAAGTAGACCTGAAGTTCTACCTCTACTAAAAGCTTCTCCCGCCATAAGATAACCCTGTTGAATTCCACAAGGAATGAGACCCAGGTCTGCAAATCCTCCCTCATCTCCCACGTAACTTGAATGTGATAATGAGGCTGCAGGACTTACCAATTTGGCATATAAGCATGACAAAAAGGCCCTCCCTGGAGCAACCACCCTGCAGACGGAATTCAAACTGCCGATCAAAGACTGGAGCTGCCGTACCATAATCTTCTGGGCCAGCACACACCCAGCGATTTTTGATCTAATATCGGCCAGTTTGTCCACAGGGAGACGGGACCCCCGCCACTGTGTCTATCTCAATCCCCAAATATTGCAGAGTCATGGCAGGGCCCACCGACTTCCAGGGGCCAGGGGGATAGCTAAGCTGGCTGCCAGTCCTTGAAAGATCTCCATTAACCTGCGACACTCATTGGTCCCTGCGCCACCAATGAAGAGGAAATCATCCAGATATTTAGTGATGTCTCCCCCAATGGCACGCTGCTTGACCAGCCACTCGACCAGTAAACTAAACCGTTCAAAAGCCAAACACGAGATTGAGCATCCCATGGACATGACCTTGTCAAAATAGAACTGCCCTTGGAAATGGAGACCCCAGAGGTGAAAGCTATCCAGATAAACTGGGAGAAGGTGAAAGGTGGACTTTACGTTGCATTTAGCCAAAAGGGCCCCTGTCCCGTGGCACTTCACTAACTCTAGCACGGTACCGTGGCCAGCTCCACATACCATGGCCAGCTCCTTAGGAATGGCATCATTAATTGACCCACCCCAGGGGTTTGACAAATAGTGTATCATACGGAACTCACCCGGGGATTTTTTTGGAACCACCCCCAGCGGAGACACTATTGAGTTATCAAATGGGGGAGAAGGGAACAGAACAGCTAACCTACCCTCCACTCACTCCTTATCAATTTTGTCCTTAACAACAGACTCTAGTCCCAACACAGATTTTAAGTTGGGTGCAACTGTATGTGGTTGCACCTCCTGAGCTGGAATTTGAAACCCCTCCCTGAAACCTTCTACTATGTATTCCACCTCTGCGCAGTCTGGGTAGGATTCAAGGGCAGCCGCTAGTCTCTCTACATGAATTGGAGTTGGGGCTCTTTGTCAGAGCTGACTGCCCTGCTCCCCCCTGCCCTCAACCAGGTGACTCGGGGGGGGGGGGGTCCTCCCTTTGGTTACAGTTCTGTCCCTAGGGCAAGTTGCAGCATTGTGAAAGCCTGAGAAGTTGGGGCAGGAATGCCAAACCTACACACCGGCTGGGAGCATTTCCCCACCCGGGCAAATTCCCAACATTGACTCACTTGGCCACCCCCTGAATGCCTCGCCTCACCATGAAAAAGATCATTGGCTGCGGCGACACTGCCCTTCACCAATAAGTGGCCGTGATCAGATCTCAGGGCATTGGCTGCGTCTACCATTCAGTCGAGCCATAAGTCGGGTGCATGAGTGTCCCACCTCATCCCCGGGGTGAAGGCCGCCTGGTGACAAAAAGCCTCATCATAACAAAGCCACACCCCAGCAGGCCCAGACACGTACGCCCAACGGACAATATCCGCATATTTGAGGAGCTCTGCAGTCTGAGCGGGATATGCCTGAATAACCACACCCTGATATATCGTGAAGGCCACAGACTAATTAGACAAGTTTCTGTCAGTATTGGGGCACTTAAAGTGCTCCTTCTCCTTCTTGTCCTCTGGCTCGGCAGGGTCGACTATCGGGTCCCTGAAAAGAAGGGCAAACAAATCTATAAATTTGCCCCTCCATATCTTCTCCCGCATGGCCGGAAGCAGATGAGCCCCAATGGGGACCTACACCACTGCATACCCCACACCACAAAACAGGTACCGGCCCATCTCTCAGTCCTGTGAATAGTCCAGGTCTAATGAGACCCCGGGGGCGTTCCACACCTGCAGCGCTTGGCCGACCTGGATGGGAACTGCTGGGACGGAGGGGACATGGCTGCCCTGAGCTGCACAAACCGCGTGGGCCACAGGCACCCAGGCCCCATTCCACCACACAGTAACTGCCTGGCCGGTTGACCCACCACGCTCGCCCCCACTGTGCCACCTACCACCTGTGGAGTGAGGGAAGGGTCAGGGGGTCAGGTCTGGTGTTGCACTGCCCCCTGGGCTGCTTGTCCCCCTCTGCCAGAGATTACCCCTAAGCCCATCTGCGGGATTACTCCAAACACTGGTGCCACCGCCCCTGTTGGGACCGCTATTCCCACCGTACCTTGGCTCACCCCCGCAACTGCCACCTCCGTCACTGGTGCACCACTGCCTCGTTGCTCAGCCATCTGGCGTATCGCTTGCTCAAGGACCCCTATCTGCTGGCGAAGTTCATCGTCCTCTTGTCTTTGAGTTGTCCCCAATCCTGGAGGTTTCCAGCCATCGCCACTGCAACCGAGAAACTGGGGGGGCAGCCCCCCCATAGCTGTCATGTGCAGGGGTGGCAACCCATAACTGCCCTGGCCATGTCCACCGCTGCCAGTGGCTGCTGTGCCAAGTCGGCCTGCAAAGCGGGCAGAGAGGCCAACTCTGCCCCCCACATGGAACACCCAGATGGTTGAGACCGTGGGGGAGGGATTACCATACCCCCCACCTGAGAGTCTGCTTGCAAGTGCCTCGGCACCAGGGGATCCTCTATCAATCTGGCTGGGGGTTGCACTCTCCTGCCCCCCTTCAGGGCTGCTGTGGCAGCTTCGGGCCTGTTGGTACCGCCTGCCCGGAACTTGACCCAGGGACTGCCTGCATGCTCGCGGCCACTGGGCATACCTGGGAACCCCCTCTGCCCCCCGAAGCCATGCTGTGCAATAGGGCCTCACAACTCTCCAAATGATCCTGAAGTGATGGCTCCTCGGGGGGGTCCAATGCCCCAGGGCCCACTGTGGCTGCATATTGTTCCCCCCATGTGCCTGCGCTCCTTCACCACCTGGACTGGGGGGCAGGTCCCAGGAGTGCCTCCTCAACCCCTAAATCATGTGCCGGGGAGGGGGTAGCTGAGCTCTCCGATGGGCACGTGGCTGCTTCCTAGTGGCTTTCTTCTTTGGCCCCATCTCACTGTTTACACTTCCTAGTGGTGACCTGTACTGGAACGCAATGCCGCCGGAGCTGTGCTGCTCCGATCACCACTGCCTCCTGACTGAAGAGGCAAGTGGCGCACACACGCACACAGCACTACCCTCCGTGGTGGTGCACCAATCAGGAAAGCGTGCTCTTCACGTTCACCCAGTCAGGGTTGCCTGGCAACCCTAGCTGGATCTAATACCGAGCCCTGCGGCCACTTGACACCATCCTTGGCACTATCTTTCCCCCCCCCCCCCCGGAAGGGCGGGGAGATCACAACAAACAAAAGGGGAACATGGAAGAAGGGACCTCCTTAATTTAGCCAGACATCCTGCCCCATTTTCCAGAAGGGATGTGACAAATTAGCCTTCACAGCCACCTGGCGAAGTAGCAAAAGTACACAAGTAAGTTCCGGATGCATTTTTCACACACACACTGCCCTGAGGCAGTTCCTGGATGCATTATTCACACAAACACTGCCCTGAGGCAGCCTAAAGTAGCCGCAGCTGTAGACGTGACAGGCTGCCATGGAAACCAAGTGACCACAGCTGCATGGAGCAAAGCAGTTTACCAGGAGAACTTTTTACACACAAAAGCTCAGGGAGAAGTTCTACGCAGAGGTTCAAGGATCCAGATGTTTAAGATCTGGGTGAGTGATTTAGACACACACAAAGTTCAGGATGTAACAGCAAACATGCAGGAGAAATGTATGTTTACAAACACCCATTGTAAGATATAAAAAGCCATAATAATAATAATGAATTTGCACATAAGCCACTGTGTGGATAATAATATTTAGCAATTTAATCACTCTTAGAATCAGAATAATAAAGATGTAAGGTTGGAAGGGACTTAAGTAGTCATGTGGTCCAACGCCCTCCTCCAAGACTCTCCGAATCTCAAAGTCTTTTACAAAAGAGGGGGCATCATTGCCCACATTTATTCAGAAATAAGATTAATGCACAAGGAGAGCAGCAGTCTAATTAGTAAATTAATCTCCTCCATTTAATCTCATACCCAATCCTATAACTAACATGGTGAGGTGGTAGCGTTGCCCCTTCTCACCCTCAAATAGTCTCATCAAGTAAAAACATTGCACTCTTGTATATCGGTTGTGCCACATTGACCTACCATAGACTTGCCATCCACTGGAAAGACTGCGCATACTCAAGGATACTCAGACGTGACATGTACATGTGGCAATGTGTGAAGAAGGGTAAAACAGCCTCTTCCTTACAAATCCTAGATGAAATTCTTAAGTTAGTTTCATTTTCAGTACATCCTGGCATCAGAATGACGATGTTGAATATGCAGGCTGACATCTGTGAAAGACTCCAAGGTAACCCTGGGTTTAGGTTTGCAAGATCCTTGCAAAGCAAGATGTCGAGCCAAAGGCAGATTTTCTTGAGCCAGGAAGCACAACAGGGTACATAGCACCTACATAGATCAGGAACACACGGCCTCAGATGGCTGGAGAAGGGTTCAGCAAATGAGAAGTTCAGTGCAAGGAAATTGTTATACAGAAGGTTTAAACGGAGGGATTAGAAAGCTCTGTTTCCAATATTTCTGTACTGCAGTGTACAGAATTACACTGCAGTTTTACTCCCCCCCTTGCCCCCCCCCCCACTCTTTCTATTTCTTCGCATCGGCACTCGGTATCAGACTCAGCACTCTGTATCACTGGAGAGGATTAGACACCATGAAATCTCCTAGCACCCTCCACATTCTTTTATCTATGTCCCTTTTTTGCCTCCCCCCTCCCCCCGCACTGTTGTTGCTACTGTCAAAGAGTCAAGTTCTCACCCCTTGCTCTCCTGGCTCCCATGCTTTGTGTTTAGATCTTCCTCCAAGAAATCCAGAAAGATTTGCTCATTTATTTTCCTTCCAAGTACAAGAACAAAAGCATTAAAATGAACAGTGAATTCCCCGCTGATTTCCCAACTTGAACCAAAATCTTTCTCAGTTTGTTTGAATGCTTTTCCCCTGTGATATCAAAAATCATGTAAACTTTATACCTTTACTTGCTGTGTGATTCTTCCTTCAGTGTCATTAAGCAGAAGCTACTGTCAAGTGTCAAACAAAATTACTTTAAACGCTTGCTAATATTTGATATAACAAAAATAAGAGCAGTACATGAGCATGATGATAATTTCCATGTGATATGAGTGATGCAATTAACTATCTAAACAGCTTCTATGATAGAGCTGAAATGGGTACTAAATTTAGTACCCGCAGGTAAAACCTGCATTTTGGGGTACAGCATCAGGTACCCAAATACCCCCAAACTGGGTACTTCCAGTACAGATTTTTTTTATTTACTGATTCCTAATCAGTACATCAGTATACCAATTAGAATACTGAGTTCAAAAACAAACAAAAAATGGTTGTTTTAAGTGACTGGAAATAATTAAAAACTTTGTTTTAAGTGAATGGAAATAGTTTCCCGGGACCTAAAGTTGACTTTCCAGGATCGGAAAGTTCATTTTCTGGGATGGAAACCCATAAATAAATTTTAAAAAGAAAACTTGGGGAAAAAAATTTGAACCAGAAGTAGTTACCCAGGACCAATTTGCCAAAAAATTGCTGGAACTTGATGGCAACCTGTTAAATCCATGTAACAAGTCAGTATATCAACAAAAATGTTGAAAAATTAGTACCAGAAGTCCACATTCTGGAACCAGAAGCAAGGCTGGCCTGAGCCTAAGTGGGGCCCAGGGCAGGGAAGAAATGCGGGGCCCCATAACTTCTTTGATGCTGGTGGGTCTAGGTGTGCTCCCCTCCACCCATCCCCAAGCCTGAGTGGCCATTCGGATTCCAAATTGGATCACTTACCTGATCTGCTGCTGCTGCCACCGCCTCCACCATCGTCATTGCCGCCGCCACCTCCGGCCTGGGCCCTACGCTGAGCTCGGAGCTTCAGGTGGGGTGGGCATCATGGCAGCAGATTAAATTTGCTGCCGCGCTGCCCGCTGTCACGGAAAGTTCTGCTGACCCCCCCTACACTGCCTGTCATAGACAGTCTCAGCCAGGGGAAATGAGGGAGAGAGAGGCAGAGGCCCCGCCTCTTCCTCATTTCCCCTGGCCAAAACAGCCAGGCAGCGGAGAGGGCCAGCGGCGTGAGGGAGAGGCGGGGCCTCTGCTTGTTTCTCCCTCACTTCCAGTGGAAGTGAGGGAAGAAACAGAGGCCCAGACTTTCCCTCACTCCATGGGTCCCCCCCCCGCCTGTCAGTCTCTCAGCCAGGGGAAATGAGGGAGCGGCTGCCTCTCTCTTCCTCATTTCCCCTGGCCGAGGCCGGAGAATGTGACAGGCAGCGGGGGGTGGGGAGGGGCCATGGAGTGTGGAAGAGGTAGGGCCTCTCCCTCTCCCTCACTCCTGCTGTCCCCCCGCCAAACCCGACCCAATTAAAAAAAAAAAACAACCCACACTCACCCCCCCCCCACAAGCATGGGGCCCTGGGCAGCCGCTGCTAGCCACCCCATGGTAAGACCGACCCTGACCCGAAGTCAATATTTTGGGACATCGGGTTTTAATCGGGTACCGCATGATACCTGGTCATTATCAGGTCAAATTGGGTACTGGAAATTCAAGGGGTTACCCAGTTTTTCAGGAACCCACTTTCAGCTCTACTCCTATTGAAAGTAGAGCTGAAACGAATATTTGGTGCAAGTATTGAATTCGATGTATTTAGCATATTCATATCTATTTCAGTGAAGCAGAAATATGAAGCAGTATTCACTTTCCATTTTATTGGTAGTTCCAAATATTCAGTTTGCTATTTAATTTTGTTCAGTTATTTCTTTACTTTGTGGTTGGCGTTTCAATCAATTTTGGCATTTGGTTCACTTTGGAGGTATTATTTAGCACTAAATAATAGCACTAGTTAGTACTATTGAAGTGAATGACGTATCAAACCCCAGAATAACAGCACTGCATAGCCAATTTTGGGATAAGGTAGGGTATAAGTTGAATAATAATAATAATAATAATAATACCACTGAAATGAACCAGATGGCCAAATACCAAAATGACTGAAATACCAAACACAAACTAACAAAGGTCCCAGCCTACAAACCATTTACTCCAGAGTATTCCCACTGAAGCCCACAAGTATTTAATGAGACTACGCTTGAGTAAGCGGCTTATGGACTGCGGCTAAAGTAGCCAAAGTAACCAAAATGAAACACCAATTAAGCAAAGTTGTGAATTTGGCAATGATGGTAAAGGCAAATTTGGATATTTCTTTGTGGGAATGAATATGTACATTATTTTTGTAACTATTAGATATTTCAACCCTAACTGAAAGTTAATAGAAGCTGTGGGGTAGATTTCAGACGAAGCTCAGTTTAATAATCAGACGTTCCAAATGCCGAGCATCTAGCAGTTTCCATTATGTTTCAAATGGCCAGTTTTTCAGAAGAATTTAGCTTTGGTTGTCTAATAGGTGGTGATGGATGGTCATGCGTCATCCCAAAGAGATGTGAAACCAGGTGTTCCCTGAGGTTCTCTTTTATCACCCATGTTGTTAACGTATTCAAGCAACCCCTCTGGGATGTCACGACTAAGTAAACTAGGGGTATGAAGAGAATAACAATGGTTTTTGTTTTTGTTTTATTTTTATTATGAACATTGTATTCATTTTAGTTATTTTTTCGTTATTCATTTTTGTGTTCGTTATTTATTTCCATTTTTGTTTTACATTGGCTTCAATGGGGAAACACTGCAGGGAGTGCACGGCTTCCCTGCCTTTCAAAATAGAGGTTGGGCTTTACTTTCCTGACCCTTTCCCCTTCCCAAAACTTGCCGAGAGTGACTAGGGTGACATTGGGGGAGTGGGGGGCAGGGAGAGACTGATGGGGCACTGGGCAGCAGCAAAATCAGGAGGCGGGTATTGACAGGCACTTCTGGCAAGTGGAGGAGTGGCAGGTGTACTGTGGCATCTGGCATTGTCATTCTTTGGCACCTGAAAGGGATTGGGGGTTTTCTGTCAACTTGCAGTGATTGTCCCAGGGGGACAGCATTGGCACACCAAAGTGTGTGGGGGTGTAAAGTTGCAGAGATGGCGCCCCCGGGGAGAAGGACATCAGAGAGAGAGAGACAATGGCAGGCAGTGGGCAGCAGCAGAATCAGGAGGAGGCCGGCACCGGTGGCAGAGAAGGAGCAACAGGCAGGCATGACTTGTTTTGCACAGGCTTTGTCATTGCAGGCACCCCAGAGTACATGAGGGTGTATGTCAACTTGCAACAATGGCCACGGGGGGGACACATTGGCACCCCAAAGTGTGAGGGGGTGTCAATTCGCTGACATGGCCCCTGGGGGTGGGCAGGTCATCAGAGAAAAAGAGGGGGGAGGAAGGCTGAAAACAGACATAACACTAAATCCACTTTAACATTTCTTATGCATATTGCAGGGCTGAATAGGGCACCAATACAGCCCTGCAATATGCATAAGAAATGCTAAAGTGGTGTTAAAGTGGAGTTAGCGTTATGTCTATTTTCACCCTATATCTTGCTGCTTTATTGGTTTTCTTATTTCTATTGTGCTTTTAAGTAAGATTTCTCTTGACTATCAGTTTAAGTGTTGCTGGAAGCCCACATTTTTAATCATAATTCTTGACTTTGGGGTGCCAAATATTAGAAATCATATGAAGTTGACTGGAAACTCAGAGGGTGAGTAAATACTCAACAGTTTCTGAGTCTCATCCTCAATGTGAGCACCCAATTAAGGTATCACAGATTGGTCAGGTTGGAAAATTTCATCTAGTGTGCTTACAGCCCATGAATGATCCATTAACAATTGGGCTATAGCAGGGCAGTCTCTTCAGCAGGTTTCTAGCTTTAGATACCTGGGGATGTTATTTCACAAAGCAGGGAGCTGGAGGGACCATATCTGGAGGGGTACTTCCCTAGCTAAAGGCTCCTCTTGTTCCATATTTTGTTTTTTTACGCGCTCAGGAAGGAGCGCTGTTGGACTCGCTATTCAGGTACATAACACCAAGGTTAGGGCCCAGGTTCTATATGGAGCCGAGCTATGGGCACCCTTCCTGTCTAATTCCTTTAACTCCCTGCAGGCCAGATTTCACGAGGGGTTACTATGTATCCCTAAGGGCACGCCATATGCCGCCATTAGGCAGGAAGTGGGCCAGCTCAGCTGGCAACAGATGGCAATCGAGCGTGCCCTGAAATTTTGGTTTAAAAGTGAAATCACCAGCACTCCTGGTCTTCTGCTGGATCTCAGAGAAGACTCCTTTGTTAGCCCATGGGTGGAAAAGTTGGGGTCCATATTGAGCCACGTGGGCTTTTCTAAGGAGTAATTAAGGCATAAGCCTCCGGCCTCACTCACCCAAGAAATTGTTGTTAGGTGGCGAGACATAGGGAGGCAGGGGGAATTGGCTAGTACTAGGGCAGCGGCCCACATGAGGGCTATTTATCATGGGTGCCCAAAACAGAACAGATGGCCTGGTACCCTCAGGAGCCCATTCCATCAAGAGGGAAGTCCCTCATTGCACGAGCTAGAACAAATGTCCTCCCTTCCGCCCTACTAGAAGGACGTATAAGGGGTGGGGGTTCCCTTTGCCAGGAAACTTTGCCCGTTCGATCATTTGGCAGTCAAGACTACTGATCATTTAATTCTCGACTGCCATTTGTATGATGAGCCTAGGAACACCTATTTGGCAGCCCTCCGCGCCCCAGAGCAGACCGTTCGGTCTGCCGGGGGTGCCTTCTTGGAGGTCCCCCCTGTTAAGTGGGGGGCCACAATGGAGAGGGCATTCTCGGTGGCCGGGCTGCGTCTCTGGAACTCCCTACTGGAGGAAGCTCGCCTAGCCCCAAGCCGTTTGGTATTTCGACGACAGTGTAAAACCTGGCTGTTTGCACAGGCCTTCGGGGAGGGGGGGGAGGGTCTCGTGGATTTTTATCTCCCCTGCCCCATTGATTTATTTTTGTATCCCAGGCCCTGCTCTTAATATTTTTAATATTTGAGATTGTATTTTTATATGTTTTAAATTGTTTTATATTGATTTTATTGTTGGAAGCCGCCCTGAGCTGTGTTCAGGAGGGGCGGGGTATAAATTAAATAAATAAATAAATAAAATAAATAAATATTAGGAATCTCCCAGGGAGGACTAACAAGGTGCTTTTGACTATCTATTGGACAACTCAAACCCAGAGGTTATTACGAGTTTGTCGAAGTTTTTAATTGTGGCTGTCCGTATTAGGGATAGATTTTTATCTTCTATGCCCATATCTCCCATGTCATTGGATTGCCCTGGGGTTGTATAGCTCCCCTTGGAGGGACTGGATTATTGACCGGGTGCATTTTATTCATTGCCATTAGTGTTTTTTGTTTAATTTTTAGTTAAGTCCTACCGGTATTATCGTTCTTTTAGTGTTTACCTGGAGGGTGGGAAGGGTCTTCGCATTTTACATTATATTGTTGTGCACTAATCACTGTCAGTCACACTGCTGCTTTCATTCCGTGTTTTAATTATGATTTTGTGTTTTAATTTTGATTATTACTCCTGGTATCCTTCCCTTGCTAAGTTTTAAGTTTATTATCAACTGGATATTTTGTTTGTTATGTGTATCAGGACGAGTTCGTCCATGCTGGATATCTACCTCTTTTGAGGTCTTAAGATATGTCCTATGGCCACGCTAATAAAGATTTATTCTATTCTATTTAACAATATAAATCCAAAGAAATTATCACAAACAGGAAATCTGCAAATTTCATACAATTTTTTATTATAAATGTAGTGGCATGGGGGACTGGGGACAAAGCTGATCATTTCATGAAACCAATGAAGGCAATTCTGAGATAAAACATGAACAAATTCATGGGAAAATTATTTTTAAAAATACTATAACAGTTGCATATTTAAAGGAAATAATTGTAGTAACTGTGATGTGCTTTGTCTGTAGAAAAAATGTCACATTTCCAGTGGGAAATAATGTTTGGGGAGTGAGAGGAATTTCAGGTTTATTTATGAAATGGTGGCTGAAATTCCAAACCTTGTCTGCGCGGGATCCATATGGGATTCCGTGCGGCACAATGTCTCCACTATGGACTTGCACGTGGTTTGTGTTCACATGTGCATGCACGGGTTGCACATGAGTTGGATGGGCCATGGGAATGGTCCCACTGCCTGATCATGCCAAAATCCAGATCAGGACGCAATCCACAAACCACTTACTTGGGACTTGCTACTCCAGAGTAAGTGGCTTGTGGATTTCAGTTCAGAGGGAGTTTTGTAAATATGACACTGGACAGATGTGGGCCCAGTTCAGACCCTGGGGGAGTAGACAGCTGGGCCTGGATCATAGGTCTGGAAGAATCCAGGCCCACAGTCCAGTTCCAGAACCCACCCAGGTGGGCCAGAGCAGGACAAACAAGGAAGGCATGTTTTTTTTCACTCCCTGCCCCCTCCCTAATCAGGTCATGCTGCAGAAATGTGTCTTCCATTCCCCGAGCTGACCTGGCTGGGGGTGACTTTTTTCCCTGCAGCAGCAGCAGCAGCACATTTGTTAGCACCCAGAATGGTATGCATAATTTTCAAAAGTGGTGAGCTATTTGCCTACCCAACAAAACAAGGACACACATTAGCGTGGATTAGGTTAGCTGGCTGGGCTAGCTCTGGCCCATACTGCATCATACACCTTCTCAAGATGATGCTTTGGGTAGCAGCCGGCCACCCACCCCACTGTTGTGGATTTTCCTCTAGATCCACTGGGTTCGGGTGGGCTCACCAATTCGAGGCTGTACACAGAGTCTGGGTAACTATTATTAGTTTATTCAGCATACAACACGTTGGGCAGACACTGCAAAGGAGTGCTGCCCCCTCGGGACAGTTCAGCAAGCTTTTGTACAAAAATGCAGGACCGTGCTTCACACATGCGCATATACAGTTATATAGCTGGGTTTTTCCACTTGCCAACTCATTATAACCTTTCCTCTAGTTAAGACAGTAAATTTGGTTACGCCCCTAGTTGCTCAAGTTATCTGCTCCCTGAATTCCATTCTACTCCCAGGCCCATCCTGTTCATTCTTATCAGTAATGTTCCTTCTTGCTGACACATAGCACACTTTATAACTGTTCTAGCTGGCTTTCTGTATTTTTCCACCTCACCACCCTGTGGTGGAAGTGGACAAACATCTAGCAGCTACTTAACAGATGGCAAGGGAAACATGGGCTAATGTTGGTTAATGTGGACTACTGTCTCATTTGTTTTCACCCCTAGTCTCTGTTGTAGAAAGCATTGTAACTACGTAGTGTAAAAAAGTCAAAGTATCCCATCGCTTACAGTTTGCTTTTATGCTTTGTGGGTTTTATTGGTTTTTTTTAGTGTTTTAGTATAGCATATTGTTTTATGCTGTTGTGAACGGCCCCAAGCTGCTGTGCAGGAGGGGGTGGCAAATAAGTTGAATAATAAGTAAATAAATACAAAAATTTCAAAAGGCAAGGCTCACTCTTCCCAATTTACAGATGTGGAATTGATGCACCAGGATATTAAGTGATTTGCCAAAGGTCATACAAGAGTTCTATGGCAGGCTTGGGCATGCCATTTACGGCAGTTCTTCTGAGTCCTGGAACAATGCCAGGAACCTAGTACTGATATTATCCTCCTAAACTTGAGAAGAACTGTCACTCTTTAGCACTTGGGTAGTTGAAGTTTTGCTTTTCCCTTTTGTCCTATGGCTGTAAAGAAACTGTAACTATAACTATTTTGCTTCTATGGGATGTGCCTTGCTCAGCTCATTTTTACCCATGTAGCTAAATGACTCTCTTTCCTGCAAGCTCATTCAAACTAACCAGTGGTATTTATTTAACACTGGGTAATTTCAGACGTGATGGACCTTTTGGCCCGCCATGCTGAATCCTGGACTGGGATCTGTCTCAGATCCCAGTCCATGATCAGACCGGCTGTCCTTTAGACATGCCAGCCCGATCACAGAGAGAAATTGGGGAGGGGTGGGGCTGCGCAACATGTGGCCACTCAGTCCTGCCCTCCTGTGCTCCACCAGCCTCCCACCGCAGTCTGGACCACGGTCAGGAATGGGGCGAGGTAACAGACGTTACTTTTGCCCCATTCCTGACTGTGGTTCAGCTAACCACGATTCTGGAGGTGAGGCCAGCCTCACCTCTAGTATCGTGATTAGCTTTGAACCCTGCCAGGAATTCACTGTGGTGAACATCTGGCGGGGCTCAAACAGACGCAATCACAGCCACCACCCAGAATCCACTGTGATTCAGGGTGGTTGACTGTGATCCTGTAACATCTGAAATTACCCACCATGATGTTATCCTTCTTCAGGGGCATAGTTAGGATGGAATAGACCCTTGGCCAAGAAGTCAAGATGCCCCCCGCCCCCGTCCCCTTTATCTGCCACCAGCAGGCCTACGGGCACTCCCTGACTTACGTACATGTGAATTAACTTTAAAGGTGCTTTTGTCCTTCCTCAAAATGGACGTTGTCTGTGCTCATTGCACCCTCAGTGATCATTTACAACTGGGTGTTTCCCACAATTCCAACTACAACCATTTCACAAGAATAAAGCAAGTAATAAAACAGGCATGTGGAACACTAAATTTCAAATGGCCAAGCCACAATCAAATACACAAGACACCCCAAAATGCAGCCTGTTAAGCATATTATGCCATGCAAAGAGACATATAGATATATAACCAGTTCATTTGTGCCCCCCATAATCAATTCATGCTGCCTTCTACCCATAACCAGTTCATTTGTGCCCTATAATCAATTCATGCTGCCCCCCATAATCAGTTGCACCCCCATATAATCAATTCATGCTGCCCCCCCAACCAGTTCATTTGTGCCCCCCTAGGCCCTTTTCACACAGACACTCTAACACTGATAAAATGGGTTATAATTTCATTATACATGTTGCAGGGCTGCAGGTGTGCTCTATAGGTGTTCTGCAACACGTATAATAAAATGTAACAGGCATTTGATCAGTGTTAGAGTGTCTGTGGGAAAAGGGTCATAATCAATTTGTGCTGCTGCCCCCACCCCATAATCTGTTAGTTGCATCCCCATATAATCAATTAATGCTGCCCCCACCCATAACCAGTTAATTTGTGCCCCCAATAATCAATTCATGCGGCCCCCACCCCATAACCATTGTGCCCCCCCCTCCATAATTAGTTCATGCTGCCTCCCCACCCACTTCAACCCCGTCCCCCAACTGTGCAGAGTAGTAACGGGCCCACCCGCCCGTTCAGCAAGCCCTCCCTCCCCTTCCGCTTCCCCTCTCCCCTATCCGTGGTGTGGAGCGGCAGCTGGAGTTGTGGCGGGGGCTGTGGCGCTGCTTGCGGCAGGCCACCCACTCTTGCCGCCTCTACTCTCCCCAGACGGGCGACTGCCTTAGGAAGCCTTGCCTTGCTACAGTCGGGTCCTTCCTGTGGTGCTGTGGCTTGAATTTGTGCACCACCAGTAGCCACCTAGTATCAGCTGCTTCTGGCTAGAGTCGAAAGCAGCTGATACTAGATGGCCGCTGAGGCAGAAACTCAAGCCACAGTGCTGCCGGGGGGGGGGAGGGGGACCGGACCAGACTGCACAGCAAGGCAAGGCTTCCTAAGGCAGCCACCCACCTGCCTCGGGAGAGTAGAGAGTGGTGGGAGTGGGCAGCCCGCTGTAAGGGGTAAAATAAATAAATAACTGGGCTCAGCAGCCCTGGAACCTGGCGGCTTTCGGCATAAAACTGGGATCGCTCAATGGACGCTATGCCACTGTCCTTTTCCCCCTTCCATCAAAATAATCACATTTAGGAAAGTGCACTTGCTGGAAAGGAAATTGACATTCTCCACCATGCTGACCTACCTAAATCAGAATGAAGTGCAGACTTAGTACAAATGTAATCTAGCCAATGTGCAGCACAAATGTAATCTAGCCAATGTTTTTTTACATATAAGAAAACAATGATCTTCTTGTTATGGACATCATTAATGAAACATAAGCTTTGGTCTGTAAATGCCAACCCATTGCAATACAGCTGAAAAAACAGCCTTGTATAGCCTTGTGTTGCATAACCTACAGGTTGAGAAAGCAAACTGCTTGAATTTTCCAAGATTATTATTTTTATTTTTTTTAAAAGAAGACTGAATATTCCATGGTGAATAATTTTTTTGTGGAACTCAACCTCTTTTTCTGCTCTCAGGTTATCTGAGAAAGGATTGCAAATTCTGCACTTTCATTCATAATTTGAATTTTTTTGACAAATTTGAGAATTTTGGATTGTATGGATTAATCTCAAATATTCCAAAAGAAAGCTGCATTGCTTAATTTTGATTGGCCAGAGAAATCACACTGTATCTTTCTTTTACTTGATTGGATGAGTTCACAACAACTCCTAGAACATACACATCATAGAAAACCTAAAATTCCTTCCCAACTCAAGCATGCGACTTTGAAATCTGCTTATTGTTAACATTTTTTGCCAGTAAATCTTGTTCACTCTTATGTTGCAGAAACCAAACACATGGTTGTATTGGATTCATTAAAAAATTCTCAGAGTTATTAGCACAATCTGTTTTTACATTATTTACCCTGCTGTAGTTAAATATTGTTTGAGAAAAATAAAATACATATTAAAAACAACCAGTTTGCCTCGTTTCCCCCTCCTGTTTCTGAGTAGGTGTGAAAATTTATGGTCAGACCAAACAAACAATCTCTCAGTCTACTTTTTTCAGTTCTACTCACCATTCTAGTTTGAAGGTATGTGAAATGCTAGTAATTATTAAGCCATTGTCCTTGCAGCATTAAAGAATGTGACAGACAACATGTATGAGTTAAAAATGGCAGCAGCTCTTTATTAACTTCAGTTTGGGAAAAAGCAGGGAAGGAACAGCAAACCTAACAAAGAACTCCCTTAAGCTTATCAGGGCCAGCACCAATACCAATTCCTGGGCAGGCACCACTGCCCAACGTCTGAACCAGCCAAGACCCCTTTCCAGCAGGGGTCTTGAGGTAGGGGTGGCCAGTCCTGTGCCCCAAGCTAGAGATCGGAACTATCCTGTTTAGCGGACAGTTGGCCATACCCCCACAGGGTTAGAGGTGAAGCTGTGGGTCATTTATCCCCTGATCATCAGTCCTCAAACCCAACCTCTTAAGGAGGTGCCTTGATTTAATTCCATTTTCTATTTCCAACCACTCACCAAAGGTTATGCCAACCCCAGATCCATGGTAAAAACCCTAAACTCTGAGTTATGACAAGTGTTTGTACCTCCCACTGAATGCACCCCACTATTGTACAGTGCCATGAATACCACTGGAGCGAAAATAATTAACAATAATAATAACAATAATAATAATAATAATAATAATACATTTATTATTATTATTATTATTATTTATTATTATTAAAAATTTAAAAATTACGCATTATGTAAGTCAGAGGGTGATGGCACAACAGGGAAGGTGACAAAACCTTGCTTATGGGCCCAGCCAATCAGCCCAACAAAGAAAAAATCCTTCCCAGCTCCCCAAAGTGGCAACCCACTAGCCCATAGTGCCAGTTTAAGAGGGTGGGTGGGTGTCTTGGCTCCCAGCCACTCCCAACTGCCTGGCCCACCCTTTGGACCCTCTTATAGAGGGCGGGCAAATAAGTGCGAACTAAGCGCTCCGCCTCCTTCACGGGAAAAAGCCCTGTATCTAGTCCAGCACTCTCCAGCTGGTGCATACACATCAGTCTCAGTATTTCCTGTGTTAACTTCAGAGAACTCTGTGCCATCGTCTTACTTAAAGGTACACTGAGACAAGGGCCCTCCCACCAGAGGTGTGCTGTTAGAGAGAGAAAAATAATGCTGACTATCTAGAATATATTAATAGAGTAAAAGGGTTGAGGCCTGAAGAAAACACTAATGACCTTTTAAGGCTGGTCATGCCATCAGGCAGTGCTGAGTGGTAGTGTATCTATAAAAGGGCCTTACTCGAAGTATTTAGGAAAGGTAAACATCTTCATGTTAAGTACATATTTAAGAACAAGCCCCAAGTATCTACAGGATAATGAAACCATAAGCAAAAAGCTTTGTGGGTTTTTGAAGAGCTAGTCATGTCAGACAACTCAAGCATGTGAATTTCAAAATTGTTAGATAAGCAAGATACTACATTATTGATATTTCATCATAGAATCAGAGAATCTTAGTCTTGGAAGGTACTTCAGAGGTCATCTAGTTCAACCCTCTGCTCAATGCAGGAAATCCACAGCTACAGCATCCCTGACAGATGGCCGTCCAGTCTCTGTTTGAAAACCTCAAATGAAAAAGAGCCCACCACCGCCCTAGGCAGTCTGTTCCACTGTCAAACAGCTCTAACATTAGGAAAATCTGCTTCCTTGTAATTTGAGCCCATTGGTTCTAATCTTACCCTCAGGAGCAACAGAGAACAAGTCTGCTCCATCTTCTGTGTGACAGTCTTTCAGATAATTGAAGACAGCTATCATGTCTCCCCTTTGTCTTCTTTTCTCCAGGCTAAACATACCAAGCTCTTTCAACCTTTCCTCATAGGCCTTGGTTTCCAGACCATCTTCATCGCCCTCCTCTTAACCCGTTCCAATTTGTCAATGGGTATTTTCAGACATTATGAGATCACGCTAAGCCACAGTGAACCATGGCCAATCCCGCGGCGGGGCCAAAGCGTCCTGAACGTCTGTTCGGCGGCCACCATATGTTCACCACAGTCAATACCCACATGGGGACAAAATCAACCACGCTTCCGGAGCTCTGGCCCGGACCATTTCCGAAAGCATAGTCAAAGAGATTCTGATCAGGAAACAAAAAAAAGTAACGTCTGGATGGCAATCACTGGCCGGAATCAATCAAAATGATTCCCAGCCGGGGACAAAGCACGCAGGATCGCTGCCAGGCAATCAACAACAACACAGGCCATGGAGGGAGATTTAAAGGGCACACAGCAGCAGGGGGATGTGGCGGGATGGAGTGAGGCAGGAGGCAGAGGAGAGTGGAGGGCGAGAGAGTGAGGGAGGAGGAGGAGGTGGTGGTGGAGGTGCAGGTGGGAGAGGAGGTGGTCGTGTTGCACATGCAGGAGGTGGAGGGGCAGCATCAGCAGGAGCAACAGCTGGGACAGGCAGCCCCGGGGACATCGACTGGACTGGGGGAGGAGGCACCCTGGAAACGGGTAAGGGGAACAACAGGGAGTGGACCCGGCACCACAGGGGCACCAGGGGTGGTGGTGAAGTGGTCAGGCAGCCAGGCGGCAGGCAGGGGGGGAGGGGCAGGGATGCAGGACCAGGGAAGACCAGCACCCGAACACCCACAAACACCCCCCCCCGCTTCTGTTCCACAGACATGCAAATGGGCCTAGGAGCCTGAGCCCCCGGAGAACATGGGCCCTAGCCAGGCAGAGGAGGAGGAGCAGGAACAGGAGGTGGAGGAGGAGGAGGAGGAACCGGAGAGGAGAAAGGAGAGAAGGCCCTACCACTGAGGGGGCCAGTGGGGGCTCCGGGAGACCCAGGACTTTATCCGCATCTGGGGGACTCTGGAGCATCAGCTGGAGCTAGCGCTCAATCAGAGAAATGAGCACGTGTTCTGGGAGATAGTGCGGGAAAAGGAGATGGCGGGGCATCACCGGACCGTCGCATAGTGCCACTCCAAGGTCAAAGAGCTAAAGAGCGGGTACAAGTCCATCAGGGACAACAACCAGTGGTCCAGACAAGGACTCCGGACCGCCCCTTTCTACACTGCCCTGGACCGCATCCTACATATGAAGGGATCAATAGTCGCCCCATGGCTCGTGGGGAGCGCTGTGGTCCAGGGCAGGGAATGGGCCGAGGTACCCCTCCCCTCTCCACCCCACAAGAAGGCACCCAATCCAGGGCCCCAGACCCCCAGCAGGAAGGTCCCGGGACATCAGGGACCAGCAGCCCCCCCCCCAGACAGCAGCCTGGAGAACCCCCACCCCCTGGCCGGACAGCTGGACTCCGAGGCAAGCACCGTCATCACACTCAGCCAGTGGTCGCAGGGGAAGCACAGCAACACAGAGGGGCCAGGCTCGAATGGATCGGAGACAGACATTGAGGGTAAGCAAGCTGATGGGATGGGGGGACGGACCTCGGGTGAGGCGGGATGGGGTTGGGGATGGCCTGTGGGGGCAGGCCCCACCCGGCCCTGCCAGCCCGCGACATGGGTCCGGGGCCAGGGGAGTCAACCGGGCACCCCAGAAGCCCTCCACCAACCACCCCCCATACCACACAGGGCACGGAATGCCCCAGCACCAGAGGCAGGTGGGTGAGGAGGCCAGCGCACAGCAGCCCAGGCAGCAACCAGAGGACCCAGGTGAGGCACACAGGCAGGGTGGGGTGGCCCCTGGGGAGGCCGGGTGGAGGACCCGGGACATGTAGGGCAGGATGGGGGGCCCGGAGGGGTGGGAAAGGGGTGATGGTGTCAAGGGAGATGGGTGCCCGGGGCAGCAAACGACTAACCGCCATGTACTCTACAGGACAGCCGGAGGGGCCACAGCAACCCATGCCCCCAGTCCAGCAGATGAGGGAGCACCAAGTACGGGTATGGTGCCGGAGGGAAGACCAGGCGGAGGCCTTTGTCCGGACCACCACAGAACAGGAGGAGTGGATGATTGTGGCCATGGATCACATGGAGGCCACCATAGAGTGCTCCCTGGAGTGGACGGAGGCAAGGGACCAGAGGGTCCAGGCAGAGGTGTACCTGGAGTGGAGGCGGGAGCACCAGGAACACAGCAGGCAGGTAGAGGTGTTTGGACAGCTGGAACAGGCCATCGAGGGGATGGTGCGGGAGCATTCAGCAAAAATGGATAGGTCCCACGACATTGGGACCTCCCTGCTCCTGCACGCCAGCACTATGTGAGCCTATGTCATGGCAGCCACCCCGCCGGGCACCCTGCCTGCCCAGGGTCCTGTGCCAGGCCCCTCGGCACCCCCACCGCCTCCCCAACCGCCCCAGCCGCCTCCACACCAGCAGGGGCCCTGAATCTGCCTCCTGGTCCCCGCTGGTCTCCAGAGGGAGCAGCTTCTCAGGGGGGCCTCTCAGGTCCCGGGTCCTCCCTCCCTCCCACCACCGCCTGCCCCTCCGGAAACCAAGGCATCCCAGGACATCATTGGGAACACGGACAGCGGGGGGGAGGGCAGCTCCCAGAGCTCTATGCCAATCAGAGGGTGCTAAGGGGGTACCCCAGGAAATGCGGGGGCTGGAGGGGCCAAGGGGGATGGATGAGGGTGGTCTGAGGGGGGGCGGTGGTGGTGGTGGTGGTGGCGGCATGGGTAAGTGGGTAATATAAAAAACGCACAACTGACATGGCTGCTCCTGTGGTCAGTTCAGGTGCCCAGAGGTGGGGGAGTGGGTGGACCATGCCCATATAGGGACTTGCCCGGGGACTCCCCATGGCCCCCGGGGGGGTGGACTGGGGGGTGGGCGCCCTCACGCCTGGGCCTCCCAGCTGATGTGCCTGGCTAGGGAGGCACGGATGCATTTGGTGTAACGGTACTTCCTCGGGTTGTCCGCGTTCATGTACAGAGGCATGGGCCAGGAGGTTGGGTAGGCATGGGGTATTTGAGGGTGACCCCATCGGTCTCGCACATGTTGTGCAGCACACAGCAGGCCCTGATCACCAGGGCCAAGGTCTCCACTGTGTAGTCTAGCCAGCCAGCGAGGCTCCTCCAGTGGTGCTTGAGGGCCCCAAAAGCCCGCATGACCACGGTCCTGCTGGCACACAGGCGGGTATTGTAGAGCGCGTCCACCAGGGTCCAGGCGACCGGGCACACCTTCATCAGCCACCAGGTGAGGGGTTAGGCCGGGTCCCCCAGGATACAAGGGGGCATCAGCACCCCCTCGATCCGGGCCATCCCAATGTCTGCAAAGTCCCCCTGGTACATCCGGGAGCAAAAGGGGGAGATGGTCATGATCCAGGCATCATGGCTGCACCCGTAGCTGCCCGTGAAGATGTCTATGAACCACTCCTGGTGGTCCACGACCACCTTCAGCTGCAGGGAGTGATACCTGTGCCTGTTGACATACTCTGCGGCCTCCCCCTGCGGAGGGGCAAAGGATCTCGATGTGGGTGCCGTCCACGGTGCCCATGCAGTTTGGGAACCCGTCAGCCATGAAGCTGGCCATCATGGGCCCCTGATCCACCAGCTGGATCACCCTGTCCAGGAGTACGCCCTCCACAGTCTCACAGATATCCTGCAGGATACAGGCCACAATGCTCACCCCGACACCGAAGTTTTGAGAGACAGACCGGCAGGAGTCGGGCATTGCAAGGGCCCAGATGGCCACCCGCTGGACCATGGGGCTGGAGTTCCGCATGGGGGTGTGCTGTCGTTCGAGCCAGGGCATGAGCAGCTCCGCGAGCCGCAGTAGGGTGAGCTTGTTCATCTGGAAGTGTGCCCTCCAGGCTGCCTCGTCCAACTGAGCCAGCACCCGGGACCACCACCCCTGTGCCTGCTCCGTGACCCATAGCCACCGGGCAATGGGCATAGTGAGCAGGGCGGCCCGGTGCATGGTCTCCCTCCTCCATGCACCGGCCACCTTGCAGATCGCCGCAGGCCTGGTCCAGCTGCGGCTCATGGCTTGTAAGTCCGCCCCGGACACCCGCTGGACCTGGAGCCAGGCCAGGGAGTGCCTGCGTGCTTTGTGAGCCCTGTGGGCCCCTGCAGCACTCCCGGCCACGGTAACCCGCAGGCGGGCGGCCAGGTGCACCTCAGCGGTCTGGATGCACAGCTGATTGGTGTGGACACGGTACCACTTGGCACAGAGCGCAAGGAGCATCCCGCATACACTCAACCTGTTCTGCTCTACGGTGAGGTGAGGTCCAGGGGGCTGCTGGCGGCCCTGATATAGGCTGGGATGGGCGTTTCCCCCCCCTGGCTGCCTGTGCTGGTTCCTGCAGTGCAGGTGGCCCAGGGTGGTGGGTGCGTGGTATTGAGTGCACCTGCTGTCCCTGGCAGGAGCCGTGCGCATGGGCCGGCGCATGCCCGGGCATGCAGGCTGCAGTTGCATGCCTCTTGTCATCACCTCCCACCTCTCCCTGTTGGCAACATCATGTCCTTGCCGGCCTGATTAGTGTGTCGGTTGTCCTGTCTGTGTGCTCGGTTCCTGCAGCTGTGTTGGGTCCGCACCCCATGCCTCGCTCTGTTGCCATATATTGTTGCGGCCTGTGGCTTTCTCGGCTGGCCTTGGTGTCCCCCCGAGCCCCCTCCTGCCCCTGGAAGGAATGTGGGCTCCCCTGTCTGTGGTGTTATTCTCCCTGGCATGCTGGACTATGGCTGGATGTGCTTCCACTGGACTCCCAGCTCCCGGCCCCCCATCCATGGTCCTTCCACGAGACCATGGCCCTGTGTGACCTGTGGCATAACCCAGCAGTGCAATTGCTTCTGATCTGCCTGGATAGCCTGTCGGGTGCTTATGTGAGCCTGAGCTCTGGCCTTCGTTACTTTGGTTATGAGGTGAGCGCCCGAGATTGCCGGCTGCATGCTGAGACGCTGGGGCTGGTTCCCTTTCCCGATGGGTGTATCCTGGAGATGAGGTGCTTGCATGTGACTTAGTCTGTGGCAGAGACCGTGTCCTCCCTGTCTGTGTGCAGCCTGGCTGCCTACATGGTCTGTCTGGTGGAGGGGGGCCCTGCCCTGGCTGTGTTCTACTTTGGCTGCGTTCACGGGGCCCGCGGGTACCAGTGGTCCCGTGGGGTGGTGTATCACTGGCTGCTGGAGCTGGGTCAGCTTCCATGGTCCCCTGCTACCAACTGCTGTATGTCTGAGCCTATCGCGGTGGAGCTGTCGGCGCTGTCTGGTGTGTGGTTCTGTTCGGATGTGCAGCTGGGTCTCTCCATGTGGGATCCCTTCGAGGCTTACTACCTGATCGCCCACCACATGTCCGTGTAGGGGTACCACCGGGGCATGCTTCATTGGCCCCACCTCGTTCACCAGGTGGGGCACCCGGCCCCTGGGACCTTCGTGGCCCCCAGCAGCTGGCTGTGAGTCCCCCTGTGCCTCCTGGACCCCAGTTCCTGGCTCCCGTGTGGGTTCCCAGCTCCGCCCTGCTGCCGTGGCCTGCTGCCTGCTCCCTCCTTGCTGTCCCGGCCATGCTGCTGTGCTGCCTGCTTCCTGGGGTGTCTCTGCCCCTGCCTGTGGCTCTGGGCCCCCTCCAACCCCCCCGTCTGCCTCTGCCCCTGGTGTTCCTCTCCATGGCCACCGTCTCCATTGTCTGTCTCCGGTGCCCTGAGAGCCCCCCCTTGCTCCCCAGGGTTCTGTTGACCGTCCTCATTTGCCTGTGCCCTCTTATGCACCCCGTTCCCCCCCCTCCTGGGTGCCTGTGTGATCTCAGAGTTCTGGGCCCCTGGACTGGCCCCCCCTCCGGCTTCCTCCCGGGGTGTGTGTGTGTGTATGTGACTTTGGACCTGCTGCACTGCCCTGGACCTCCTGTCCTGTCTCCCCTCCATTGCCCCCTCACTGGTGCTTGGGTTCCGAGTGTGCCTCCTGGACTGTTCCCGGCCCAATCCCTGTTCCGTGTGTGCTCCTGCCGTGCCTGTGTCTGGACTGCCTGGGGTCCACCATTCCAGGACTGCCTGTGTTGCTGTGGGGGTGCCCATGTGGGCTGTTCTGTATTGGGGGTTCTGGTTGCCGTTGCCTGTGTCCCGCTGTGCCCCTGTGCCATTTTCCCTCCTCTTCCCTGTCCTTCCCCTCCCCTTGCCCGTTGTGCCTTGTATGGTGTCTGTCCCGCTGTGTCTCCATTTTAGGTGTCCTGTCCGGGTGTGTGTGCGCCCAGGCATGTATGTTTGTGCTGTGTGTTCCACTGTGTCCTCGCTGCCTGTGTGCCTGTTGTGTGTGGTACCTGGGTGACTTTTCTCCCTCTCCCCCTCCCTTCCCATTTCCCTTGTGTGGGCATTCCCTTGTGTCCCTTTTGGCTTCGTTTGCCCTCAGGCAGCCATGTCTGTGTCCCGCCCCTCCCCGGCTCCTTTAGGGTGTTTTTACCACGACCGGGAATCGGTGTCACGTCTGTTGCGCCGCTCTGGGCCATGATCTTGTGGCCCGATTCCCTGCTGTGGCCCGACTCCCATCACATCTGTTCGGGGCTTCTATTGACCATGGGGGGGGGTTGTTCGGTTCACCACCACTGGGGATTCACTGTGGTGACTCCAGAATGCGTAATGTCTGAAATCACCCAATGTTCTTCTTAAAATGCGCTGCCCAGAACTGTAGGGGTGTGCGTGTCATTTTCATTACATTGATAACCAAAACGAAAATTGTCATTTTTGTTTTTGTTATTACAAAAAAATAACAAAATCAATAATAATAACAAATAAAAATCATTATTGATTTTGTTACTGCCTGTCAGCCTGGCAGGTGTTTTTTGGAGGAAAATGTGGAGGGGGACGAGGGAGCAGACATTTCGGAGCCAGAAACAGTGTTGAACTCTTGAATTGGGAGGGGAAAGACCTGATGGATGTATCTCTGGCCAATGAGCAGCACAAGCAGGTCCCAGTAGTTGAATGGCATCCTGTGATTCCTTAATGTCTCTGCCTCCCAGAACCAATCAGGAGGGCTCTGGGGAAGGCACTGAGACCCTTTAAATTGTAGAGCTGGGCTGCTTCACTCTGTGTTAGTTATCTTGCATGTCAGGGTGCGTTTGCAGAAGCTACCAGCATATATATATATATATATATATATAATCCTAATATATATAATAAAACAGCCTAGTATCTATCTATCTATCTATCTATCTATCTATCTATCTATCTATCTATCTATCTAAAAGATATTTAGATTATATATATATATATATATATATATATATATATATATATATATATATATATACACACAGTGTACACACACACACACAACTAATAGCTTTATAATATATGGAAAAGGGGAGACAGACAGGGGAAGGGAAAAGGAAAACTCATATATATATGAATGAGAAAGGGAGAGAGAGAGATGGTATAGTGGAGAGAGAGAGATTATAGATAGTAGATATGTCTGAGTTTTCCTTTTCCCTTTCCCTGTCTGTCTCCCCATTGCCATATATTATAAAACTATTAGTTGTGTGTGTGTGTGTGTGTACACTGTGCATATATATAGTATCTAAATATCTTTTTGATAGATAGATAGATTAGATAAGATACTAGGCTGTTTTATTATATATATTAGGATTATAGGATAGGAATATTTGTATTATACATAGGTTAGATTTAGTTTAGATATCTGTATATATTATACTGGGCAAGGGTTGTCAGGATCGGCCCTAAGAAGACTGTTACACAAGACTAAAATCCTGAAACAGTTTATTTTCCGTGGCCAGGCACATACCTCTGGTCAGTCCCTTCACAAGCATGCCAGTTAATTAGATAAAAGTTAGCCTAGCCAAACAACAGTCCCAGGCTAGCTAACAGCAACTCACTTTCAAGGCTTTTCAAGTCTAACTCAGGTTCAAACCTTCTTCCTGCAGGAACCTCCAGGCAGTCTCCTAGGGGATGTGTTCTCCTTGTTGGTCCAGAACAGACTGCCCCGTCTTCCTGGGCCTCTTCTCTTTATATAGCTGAAGCCACGCCCCAAACACTTCCACTTCCTGCACTGGCCATTTTAGGTGTCCCACATGGCAGGCGCCATTGTGTGCTTTAGTCCTGCCGCAATTATATAAACAAAATTACATATTGTGTACAGTATATACTATTGTGTGCAGTTCTTTCTTTATCACAATGAGAAGGGGAAGGAGTTCAACTTCTGACAATAATTCTTCATTGGCACATGAAATCAATACCGATACCGATACCAATAATGATACCAAAAAGAAAATCTTACTTTGAAATAGGTACTGATACTGATAACGACAATGATAAAGAAAAATGGCATTTCGTTATTAACAAAAACAAAACCAACACATTTTAATAATGAAAACAATAACTAAAAACAACCTGGGGCCCTGGTGCACACCCCTAGACACAGTCAAGATGAGGTCTGATCAGTGCAGAATACAGTGGAAACATTACTCTCGTGACCTGGACACTATGCTTCTGTTAATCCAGCCTAAAATTGCATTCAATTTTTTTAGCAGCTGCATCACACTGCAATGCTGACTCCTGTTCAGCTTATCATCAACTGCAGCCCCTAGGTTCTTTTCACATGTACTGCTGCCAAGCCAGGTATCGTCATCCTATACTTGTGCATTTGATTTTTATTTCCGAAATGCAGAATTTTACATTTATCAGTTGAATTTCATTTTTTTTGAAGTTTTGGCCTAGCTTTCCACTGTGTCAAGATCATTTGAAGCTTGTTTATATCTTCTAAGGTGTTAGCTATCCCTAAATGCTATAGCACCCCAAGAACAAAAAATCCCCCCACAACCTAAACAATCAAACAAAAACAAGAGGATAAACCAAGGAAATGCCTACCAGATACATAAAAACAATATAGTATTTAATATAATCACACCAATTTTATACAATCAGCTGAAAAGGTCAACATCAATCATAATATGTATATAATATCAATGATAATGCTTTTATTTCATTTGTTCAATAGTATTTGCTCCAGGCTTAACATGATATCAACAATTAAACCCCAATGGGAGTAATAACAATATCTCCCTGTGTTATACACAGCTATGTTTCAGAATCAGATATCCTGGTCTTCCTCAGCAACACATATTTTTCTCAAATGGCCTGTTCTTATTGGTTGGTCTTTAAAACGTAAACAGTCTGAAAAAAAAATATAATGGTTACTATTTATCTGAATAAGTTAATACCATATACCTCAAGGACACATTAGATATAATTCTCACCTCACAGACTTCATACCAATAGTCCAATACACTTCATTACTCTGTCATTGTGTATAGCTGTAAGGGAACATTAAAGCAATTACTTAAAATATATTTATAGTGTCCACACACAGAGGAAGAAGGCTCAAATTTGTACACAGATCTACCAAATAAAATCAGCTCCCAGAAACCTGGCAGTGTTACACAAAAGAGTACATCAGACAAAATGACCCATTTATGAGCACTTTTTGGGTACGGTTCTTCAACCAACTGTAAATCTACCTAATGGTAGTATCAACTAGCCCATATTTTACCAGCTTGTCAATCCCTCCACCGTAAAACTTTCTTAACTATCTCAGAACTCTCATCCTGTTAGCCTCTTCCCTAACCATCACACATATTCAAGAGATATCATAAGCTTAAATCACCATCCTAGCTGCTCCTTATTTTTATTTATTTTATTTTATTTATTTTCTTACATTTATGAGTCGCCCCATATGCCTACGGCATCCTGGGGCGACGTACAATTAAAAATTAATAAAAACATTTGTTTCTTTAAAACATCAACAATTAAAACATCCAGGGATAAGAAAAATAAAAAAATAAGGGTGGGGAGAGTAAAAACCTTATCCCCCCCTCCCCA
>QEPC01001369.1:885737-931550 GCA_003113815.1 Sphenodon punctatus
ACCGCATCTGATTGTATGTTCTGTACAGCGCCAGGTTACTACTGGTGCTTTATAAATGTTTAATAATAATAATAAAATAACTCCAAATTTGCCCTCCCCCATCACCCAGTGGAATCAAGTGTGAATGTTGAAGTAACCTAACTGCTAACCAGGTCTAGGACTAGGCCTTTGGGCTGAAGCCTATGACCCAGTGGAATCAGATGTGAATGGAGAACTAATTAACTGCTGACCAGGTCTAGGACTAGGCCTTTGGGCTGAACCCTGTGATGCAGTGGAATCAGGTGTGAATGGAGAATTAATTAACCGCTGACCAGGTCTAGAACTAGGCCTTCGGGCTGAACCCTGTGACCCAGTGGAATCAGGTGTGAATGGAGAAGTAACCTAACCTCTGACCAGGTCTAGGACTAGGCCTTAGGGCTGAACCCTGTGACCAAGTAGAATTGGGTGTGAACTGAGATAACAGAACTGAGGTCTGGGCCTTAAACTGAGTTCAGCCACCCCAGGGTCATTGTAAAATGTCTCTGAACGCAAGGCGGCTCAGTGGAATTCCGTAACTCAGTAGGTGTGAATGAATTAAAGGACCTTTCCTTTTTCCTTCCATGGAAATGAGCCCTTATGTTATGAGGACTCCTTAATAAATCTTACCTGTGTGAGTGTACCTGTGTGAATTGAGAAATGGGGTGGTGGTGGTTCAAAGGATATTCCCAACACCCCGCCAAAAGGCACTCCAGCATTAAGACGACTACTGGTGGCCAAGGAGGGAACGAAAATTGAGGATTCGGAGGGTCAGGATAAAGGTAGGCGATGGCAACATGATCTCTTGTGGGGGTCTTGTTTAGGGGGAAAAAAACCACTAACAGACAGTGCTGCAATTCTGTAAACTGAAACTCTGAACTGCGCTTGCTGGGCTGCTGGTTTTGGCCCTGCAGTTGCTGTGATAAAATCGACAGTGATTGATTTCTGAGTGGCAGTGCTGTGAAAAAAAACCTAGTATTGCTTAAAGAAAAATATTAGTAGTAGCTGATGGGGCCGGCCCGTGCGGGCTACTGGCTGGGCACAAAGTGTAGTCTAGTCTGTCTCTGTTACTGGCAGTTGCTGTGATAGTGATTGTATGATCTGATAATTTCTGAGTGGCAGCGCTGTGGAAAAAACCCCTATTGCTTAAAATACTATAGTAGTGGTGGCCGTTGGGGGCTACTGGGGACCGTGGGCACAAAGTGTAGTGTACTACTGGGCTGGCAGTTCCTATGATATTGTGTGTGATGGCCTGACAGTGGCTTTGACTTCTGAGTGCTGTTGACGAAAAACCTATTTTAATTTAAAGAAATTTTTTTTGTAGTGGACCATGGTGGCCATGGGGTTGTGGGGGCTACTGGGCACAAATTGTGGTCTGGTCATACTGGTTGGTTTGCAGTTAGATTCACTTGTTGTGTTTTTTTCTTGTCATTGAATCTCAATTTACAGGTAATTTCAGTTTTACTTTTGTCTCCCATTGATTTCAATGGGGAAAGTTGCCCATTGATTTCAATGGGAAAAAATCCGGTACCGGTATACCGGTTCTAATCTGGTAATCCGGTATTCCAAGATCCGGTAAAACCGGTATCCCTACCAAGTCCCACCCCTATTCACATTGTCTCCCTTCATAGCCCTAGCAAGGCAATTCAGATCTTGTTTTGCCAGCCTACAGGATCTGTCAAACCAACTTCTATTCCTATACTTACCCTGATTACTTTCAGACTGGGTCACTAATAATGGGTACAACTTAGCAAGGAGGTCCTCATATACCTGTACAATTTTACCTGGGGCTTGATGGTAAGTATTTAAAAAACTTTACTCATTGGCTACATTAGCCCAATGGGACCCAGTTACCCCGGAGGAAGTGGGTGTGAATATTGACCAGCTTAAAACTAAGAAGGCTCCAGGAATAGATTTTGTTCCAGCTGAGCTTCTCAAAAGTAATCCAGATTGGTGGAGTAGGGCTTTGGCACCACTATTCACTGTTATCAATGAATCCAGAAAACTACCTAAGGCATGGTCTCAGAGCGTGGTAGTCCCTATATATAAAAAAGGAGACCCCATGGACCCGGCAAATTACTGCCCGATCAGCCTACTGAGCATAGTGGGAAAGCTGTATGCAAAATATTTGTTAGGCAGATTACAAATCTGGGTTGATGCGTGAAATCTCATTGGCAAAGAACAGGCGGGCTTTAGGAAAGGAATTGCTACCACTGACCATATCCTCGTGCTGGACCAGCTTATAGCCAAATATGTCCAGCTGAGGGTAAAGTCGCACTTGTGTATTTGTTTTGTCGATCTTAAGACAGCTTTTGATTCTGTGAATAGGGAGAGACTATGGGAAAAAATACTAAAATATCAGATTGACTTGAGATTGCTATATTTGATCCAGGCAATCCATGTAAAGACATCCCTCCAGGTCAGAACGAATAGGCAAGGGAACCTCTCGCAGCCCACAGAAGTAGTAAGGGGAGTCAGACAGGGGTGTATTCTGGCCCCCATACTATCCAGCTTGTATTTAAATTATATGAAGGAGGCCTTAGCGAACCCAGCACACCATCTGGTTGAGATAGGAAACCAGGTTTTCTCGGCATTATTGTATGCTGACGATACTGCATTTATAGCCCGCTCACAGATTGGTTTAAGAAGGGTAATGGCAGCTTTCTGTACTTATTGTAAAAAAGAATTACTGTTGATTAACTTCACAAAGACTAAGGTCTTAGTGATAAGTAAAGCCCAGGTGAAGCACAAATGGTTCATGGAGGCCCAAAGTATAGAACAAGTTAATCAATATAAAAACCTTGGAGTGATAATATCTGCTGCCCCCTATTGGCATGCACATTATAAAGCTGCTCGGGCAGCGGTAAAGTCTATGGTCCAAGGCATTATTGGCTTCTATTGGGCAAAAGGGGGGAAACTGTTTAGACTGGCTTTAAGACTACTGAAAGCCAAATTGTTACCACAACTGCTATATGGAGCCCAAATGTGGAGTATAACCTTGATTGTCCTGTTTAATTAGATTTTGTGCCCTGGCGTGGGGGAATTTTGTCCTCCCCGTTTTGGAAGGTTGGATGGATGACAGTGAGGTTATTGCCTTGAAGGCCATCATAATGACCGGTGAATCTAGCCAAAGGGTGAGCGAGGCTTTCGAAGTGCTTATGCAGCACCTCTTCCAGATTATTCAGATTAAACCTCCCTGCAATTCTAAGTATTTACACCCCCAGGATCAAGCATGGTATGATGGAGACTAAGTAACAGCCAGGAATTTGATAAAATCAATCTACATATCATATCGCCAGGGTCGGGAACTTTGTGTACCACCATCCTATTTTCAGGCCAAGCGATATTGCCGGGCCCTTATAAAAAGGAAAAAGAGGGATTATTTTCAAGCCAAATGGGCCTTTGTTATAGAGGCTGCCCAGACAGGGGATTCTCAACTTTTCTGTAGGTTGCTAAAGGGGGGCACTAAGCCTTTTATTAATCAGAATTTTTTTTCTATCCCGGCTCAAACATGGGCAAATTTTTTTAGACACATTTATGCACCCCCCACGACAATGGTTTCATTTGAGCCTCTAGCTGAAGAGACGTCTGTCCTCCCCGATTGGCCTTTGGTGTGTGATTCCAAGGTAATTGACTTAATAGAGTCATGTAAGAATAGCAAGGCTCCAGGAAGGGATTTGGAACCTGTGGAATTTCTTAAACGCTTTAAAGTATTGTGGGTCCCTATGTTATCTGCGCTTTTCTCTGCAATTAATCAATCAGGAATTATTCCATCTATATGGAAACTTGCCCTGGTAGTCCCCATCCTCAAGAAGGGCCCGTTAACTGACCCTGCCAACTACAGGCACGTTAGTTTGCTATGTGCGATTGGCAAAACTTATGCCAAGTACCTATTGGGCAAATTGAGGTTGTGAATGAGGACTTGTAAGATAATACATCCAGAGCAGGCAGGCTTTCAGGAGGCGAGGGTGGTCACAGATCACTGCATAGTGCTCTCTTATATAATTGAGAAGTACAGACATCTTAATAAATGGTTTTTTGTGGCCTTCCTCGACCTCCGAATGGTCTTTGATACAGTCGATAGGGCTATCCTATGGAGTAAGTTGGTTAAATCTTCGATAGACCATCGATTGTTGTTCCGAATTCAGTCACTCTATCCGGATTCCTCACCTGTAGTGAAATTTGGCCCGTGTGGCCATGTTTCGGAGAAAGTGGAGGTCCATAGGGGAGTAAGGCAGGGCTGCATGCTGGCGCCTGCTCTTTTTAATTTATTCTTTAATCATGTAATTCCACAAATGGCTTAGCCTTCATTTTTCCCTCCTCGCCTTGGTCATTGTCATATTGGGTGTCTGCTATTTGCGGACGATTTGGTTTTAATGTCCCAGACCCGGGTGGGGCTAAAAAGGCAGCTAGAGGCAATGGCTGTTTACTGTCGAGACAATAACCTTGAACTGAATTATTCTAAGTCAAAGGTTATGGTCTGTGCCAAGTCCCTAAAGAAAAATCACCACTCCTGGTTTATAGAGGGAACTTCGATCAAGCAAGTGGACCAGTTTAGATACTTAGGTATTTTATTCCATCATTCAGGGAGCTGGAAACCCCAAATAGAGGGGGCATGTTTAAAAGCTAACAATTCAGCATTGGGGATTGGGAACTTCTTTAACCATTCCAGTAGAGGAGCCTTTAAAATGGCACTACGAGCTTTTAATAGTAAGTCCTCGGCCCAGTTCCTTTTTGAGGTTGAGCTATGGGCTCCTTTCACTACACCTAGTGTGGAGAGAGTCCAAGGGAAATTCTTGAGGACCTTGCTCAGAGCACCTGGGGGTACCCCAGGAGCGGCTATACGTATAGAGATGGGACAACGGAGATGGACATTTAGAGCTTGGGCTGCGGCCCATAGAGCATGGCTCAAAATATATGAGCCGGAACCTAAGGGTCTTTTTCCTTTTCTCTTGGAGGACCCATTTTAATGTAAATGGCTGCAAGTTGTTGAGCCCCACCTGACATCTCTAGGCCTATCCAAGATCTACCTTCTATCCAGGGGTCCCCATCAAGCTTTGGCTGAGGTTAGGGTATGATGGTAGCATATAGATCGACAGGCAGAGTGGGAAAGGGTGGGCTCATCAAACCATTTAAGCTATTATTCCAGCTTGGCTCCTGAAGTAGATACTTTGGCTTGATATCTTTCAGCTGATATACCCTCAAGAGGAAAGTGGCTAATAATGGCAGCCAGGTTAAATGCTCTTCCAACTAAGCTTCTAGAGGGCCGTTTCAAGAAAATACCTATAGCCCAGGTTGTGTCCCTATGACCAACAGGAGGTTGAACCAACTAGCCATGTGCTATTTAGGTGCCATTTATACGATAATTTGCACACCAAAATTTTGCAGCCTTTTCTGGGGTCTTACTTGAGCTGGATGGATGACTTTATGAGAGACAAGCTCCTGGGTGATCGAAATCAAGAGAAAATTTGTGCTGTTGCTAGGTTTTTTACCCTTGCTTTTGTCAGACTGAAACACTTCCTGGAGTTTACCTCGTCTGATTCATAATGTTGATCAGACTTGAATTTTCTTTGATCGACCAAAGTGTAACCTGTATGGACTGCTGTTAGTATGCTGCTCTTTTTATTTTATAATGTTTATGCATTGTGTGTTTGTGTTCGGGCTATGGCTGTGAGCCTGCCCAAATAAAATTGATTACCTACCAACCTACCTTAACCATGAATATTGCAACCATGCATTCCTAACTTTGAAAAGCACTCTGATTCTTGTATCCATTTATACAAAATGCTGCATGAGTGTTTTGTATTCTTTTGTCGCTTCCAATAGTGCTATTGCTATGAAAGCATAAGCGTTATTAATTTAACTTATGAATGTCACAATTAAAAGGTGTCCATTAATTAAGTCTCCATTAGTGGTGATTTAAGGGCTCTCCATTAGTAGTGTTTTTAGGGTTCTTTCAGTCTGTTATTTCTACTGGGATTTTTTTTTTTTATTAGCTAACACTTTTCACCTAAAACAGCTTCAGGGAAAATACACAGAGGAGTTCTCCTCCTCCCTACATAAAATAAATAATAATAATAATAATACATTAAAAAGAGTTTGGGCAATTCCTCTGTTCATATAAAAATCTTACAGCACTTTTCATCCCTCTTCAATTCCGAATTCTTAATTCAGGCCCATTAGTTTTCCACTTTCGTGTAGTTCATATCTATTTAGCTACAAGTCAAGTACCAAATAAAACAGCCTGCATCATTCTCTTATAATCAAGCCTTTTGTATTGTCCTGTCTTGGCTCAGAAGCAACAGTAGGATCTTTGCCCTTGAAGTGATAATTAAGTTGTTCATTACTGAACCTCGCATTTATTAAATGCCCTCCATAAAATCTCAGACTGGTAATGACTGTGGTTAGATTCACAAAATAAATGAAAGGTGCATTAAACTATCTAACAGAAAAGTGAAAGCCAATGGCCATCAGAGTGACGAATGAAAATGGAAAAAAATTGCCATTTCACAACCATTTAAATTTATATTCTAACATTTGCATAATGTTAGGACTTTCCTACTATGTTTTACATTGTCTAATCTGTTTTATAAAATGAGAAATACATCACTTGCAGCAAGACAGAATCTAGCAACTCCTATTGAATATACTTAGTGTGTAATATTCAAGGCTCATTAACATTTAAGAAAAAACAACAAAACTCAGTTTTAAAGAGTAATAAGATACTGGAAAACGATAGATGAAATTTCAGCTCCCTTACTCTAGGTATTTCAGGACATCAATAGCATGCAGGAGTGCTTATATGGTTACCACGACAATATACAAACAATGGAATAAAATGGATCATGCCTTATCTCAGATTTTTCTTCCTCAGGCATACACGACTTGTGAAAGGCACGGAGCCACATGTCCCCCAGATATTTGGAAGACCTATAGAACCCCTTCCCACCCCCACTCCTGTGACTATCAACTGTTAGCAGTCGCCTATACTTGCAGGGCTCTATGTCAGAGTTTCACAGAGTTTAATATTTTCTAGCAATAACTTTAATTTATTCCAATAATTTTGAATAACTGGAATAATCACAGGATCACGTGGTTCACGGAGGACCTGGAATGGTGGAAACGTAAGGGGAGACATTTATCCCGGTGGCGCTGGACTCTCACTGGCCAACTGCAGCACAGAGCATTTTTGAGAGCCTATGCTGTAGCTGTATGGGCAGAAAAAAGAGGTTCTTTGCTGCCGTCATAGCATCCGTTAAATCACATCCTGCAGAGCTTTTTCGGGTGGTGAGGGGTTTGGTCAGTCCAGCCTGTCTCCACCTGGAACTGGAGTCGTCCAGTGCCCACTGTGACATTTTTCAGATAAGATCACCCGCGTTCACCACAACTTCACCTCTGCCCCTTCTGAAGCAGTGGTGGAGTCAGAGGTTATGAATGCCTCGTCCGGTTGTATTTTGTGGGATCAGTTTCAATCGGTGATGCCTGCTGATGTGGGTGATGTGCTTGGGTCAGTTAGAGTCAACACATGAGAATTAGATCCATTCCCATCCTCACTGATGAAGGTCAGCAGGGAGACAGTGGGGCAGTTTCTGGCCGGGGTAATCAACGTCTCCTTGAAGGAGGACAGGGTGCCGGATAGCCTAAAGGAGGCTGTTGCTCAGCCCTTGCTCAAGAAACAATCACTTGATGTTGACTCCCCTGCCAGTTATCAGCCTGTCTCTAATTTTCCCTTTTTAGGGAAGATCATTGAATGGGTGGTAGCTCAGCAGCTCCAGGTGCATCTGGACCACATCGGTTTTCTAGACTCTTCATTCTGGCTTTTGACCAGGTTATGGCACAGAGACTGCACTTGTGGCATTGGTTGATGACCTGCAGGTGGAATCAGACAGGGGGAATTTGCCCCTGCTGATTCTATTGGACCTGTCAGCGGCTTTTGACATGGTTGATCATCAGGTGTTGGTGACTCACCTGCAGGACTAACAGGGGGTGGATGGGACCGTTCTTCAGAGATTCTGTTCATTCCTAGCCAGTAGATCTCAGCAGGTGGTACTGGGGGATTGTTTACAACTCCCTAGTGGCTTCCCTTGTAGGGTTCTGCAGGGGTCATATTTTGTCTCTCCTCCTGCTCAACGTATACACATGCAGCTGCTGGGGGAGGTTGTACACAGGTTTGGGGTCTAGTGTCATCAGTATGCTGATGACATCCAGCTTTCTCTCTCCTTTTCTTCCGACCCGGGTCCTGCAGTTTCTGTGCTTTCCCAATGTTTGGCAGCTGTGGGAGACTGGATGAGGCTGAGTGACTGAAACTAAATCCTGATAAGTTGGAGGTGATGCTTGTTGGCGTGATCTAGGATCTGGGGGCAGTGGGGATGCCCATTGTGGATGGGATTTGCCCCCCTTTGGCCTCACAGGTTTGGAGTCTTGGGGTGCTCCTAGATTCCTAGCTATGCCTGGATATTCAGCGGTGGCTGTGGCCAGGAGCACCTTTCGCCAATTACATTTCGTGAGGTGGCTTCGGTCATCTTTCTCGGATTCTGACCTAGCCACAATCATCCATGCTTTTATCACCTCGAGACTGGACTACTGCAGTGCACTTTACATGGTGACGGTTCAAAGACTGCAGCTGGTGCCGAATGCAGCAGTCCATCTGCTTACAGGGATGGGTCGCTGCAAGCACATTACACCAGTGCTTTGTGCACTGATTGGCTGCCTATAATGTTTTGGGACCGATTCAAAGTGCTGGTGCTTACCTTTAAAGCCCTATATGGCCTGGGCCCTACCTACATGAGGGACCACTTCAGTCCCCACAGCCCGGCACAGCTCTTGTGGTCGTCTAAGGGTGCCCTCCTGGAAGTCCTGCATTTTAGGCTGGTGTCTACAGTGAGGAAGGTGTTCTCAGTGGCCGCACCAGTGCTGTAGAACTCTCTCCCAGCAGGGGTCCACCTCTGCTTGGATTTCCTCACCTTCCGGCAGCACTGTAAAGCTTGGCTGTTCTGCCAGGTTTCTGATGGAGGAGATGGATAGGGGGAGGTGTGTATGTTCTTTTTCTGTTTTTTTTCTGTTTATTATCTTATGCACTTATTGAGTTTTGTGGTGGGGTAAATTTTTAGATTAAAATTTTTAAAATTTTATATGGTATGCTGATTTTTAGATTTACAGATAAGTTGTTTTTATATTGGAATGTAAGCTGCCCCAAGATACCTGAGGCGGAGTAAAAATATATAAAATACAATAAATAAATAAATACATAGAAAGAGGGAGATAAGGATTTATCAGCATACCAGTCTAACTACTGTACAGTAATTTATTGCTACGTGCAATAAAAAAGGGTGGCGTTGATGCTGGTACTATTATGTTATTGACATGAGACCGCTCGTTCCTGGCCGGGAGAACTCAACGTGCGGTGTTGGGTGATTGTTCATCTTCACACTAGAACCTTATGTGTGGAGTCCCGCAAGGTTCCATCTTATCCCCTCTCCTGTTCAATGTGTATATGCAGCCTTTGGGGGAGGTCGTCAGAGGGTTTGACGTAAGGTGTCATCAAATAAATAAATAAATAAATAAATATGCTGATGACATGCAACTGTACCTCTCTTTTTCATCAGACCCAGGCCCGGCAGTCTTGGTGCTTACCCAGTGTTTGTCAGCTGTGGGGGACTGGATGAGGGTGAACTGCCTGAAATTGAATCCTGACAAGATGGAGGTGATGGTTGTGGGAAAGGCTGGGGGAGTGATGGTCCCCATCATTGATGGGATCCATCCCCCGCCCCCCGGTGTCTCAGGTCCATAGTCTGGGGGTGCTCCTAGACCCACAGCTGGATGTTCAGGTGGCAGCTGTGGTGAAGTGTGCATTCCACCAATTACATCTAGTGCGAAGTCTTAAGCTATATGTCTCAGACATGGACCTTGCCACTATCATCCATGCTTTTATTACTTCGAGATTTGATTACTGTAACACGGTTTATGTGGGGCTATCCTGGTGATGGTCCGGAGACTGCAGCTGGTGCAGAATGCGGCGGCTCATCTCCTTATGGGGACAAGTTGTCGCGAGCACATTACTCCAGTGCTCCGTTCTCTGCACTGGCTGCCTATAGTCTTCCGGGTCCAATTCAAGGTTTTGGTTTTGACCTTTAAAGCCCTGGGCCCCACTTATCTGCAGGACCGTCTCACCCTCCAGGTCCTGGATCGGCCTCTGCGGTCGGCCAGAAGCATCCTCCTTGAGGTCCCCTGGGTGTCAACTATGAGGAGGGCGTTCTTGGTGGCTGCTCCACAGCAGTGGAACTCCCTCCCATTGGAAGTCTACCTGTCCTTAGATCTCCCCTCTTTTCATAGACAGTGTAAGACCTGGCTGTTCCGCCATTCCTCTGGTGACGGAGATGGGTAATGGGTGGGGGGTTGGGTTAGGGATGGGACACTTTTTTCTCTGCCTGGGTTATTTTAATGTTAATGGTTTTATTTGTTTTATTATTTTAAGACATTGCTAGCTGCCCCGAGATGCATAAGCAGGAGAGGGCGGCATAAAATATGAAAAATAATAAACAAAAGAGGTAATACCATTTAAACCTGAAATTTGTCTTTTGGGTCTCTTCCCAGTGTTAAACAGGTGAGCAGATACCAGGACTCTTGCAACGTGCTGTTTTTAGCAGCTTTAAACATTATCATAAGGAATTGGAAAGCAACCAATGACCTTTCAATTGAGATGTGGAAGCAGAGGTTATGGTATCTGTTTAGCCTTGAAAAGTTACATGCGAGACTTCAGAATGAGAAGAGAGAGTTTGAAGACATATGGATGCCCATCATCTGCAACCTAGAAGATAAGTTCTCTAAGAGCAAGGACAATGAACAATTCTTTAAATAACAGTTTGGTAGGTCATCGTAGTTATTGATGGCATGAAGATAAGATCGGCTATTTGGATGCAGAACTCTGTGGAATCTTTATTAGATCTGAATAAGAAAGTTGTATTGTACTGAACTGAGAAAATTTATTTTCTTGTTTGTGGATGTATGTTAAATGATGAAACAATAAAATTTTTTAAAATAAATAAATAATAATAATAATAAACAAATAAATAAATACAGAATCATTAAGGAATTGGGGGGAAATATCAAAAAAATCCCGTGGGACATGCTGCAGCATAAACCTTAACGTGTTTTATTGACCGTGTGACTAAATGGAATTAGTTTTGAATAGAATATTACTACTCAAAAGCTGTGATTCTTGGTGACCCCTTAGGTACAGATACATGCTCATTATTCAAGTTCATTGACATTGCTGCAAACAGCTCTTAGCAAGCCATTTGAGTTCATCAGGAAAATAAGTATTTCTAAATCTTGAATCTGCTAGTATTTTTTTATTTTATTTTTTTAAATCATCCTGAATTAATCTAACAAACAGTGTTGGCTGTTAGGAGTTTTGAAATATTTGAAAAATACAATGGGAATTTAGCAGGAATTTTAAAGCATTATTTATGGACTCTTTTAGATGTATTTAGGGACCAATGTTCACTGTGCTTTCATCACTGACAGCAATGGGGGAAATGCAGGGAACACAGGTCCCTTGATATATTAAGCATATAAACAAATACATGTCCAAGTTTACTTTAGAAAGAATGTGTTTGCTGTGTTGGTCCCAAATAAAAGAGATGGAGACAAAGTAATTAAGATGATATCTCTTTCATTGGACTATCTTCTGTTGGTGAGAGTATGCAAGCTTTGGGTTATACAGTAAATGAATTCTCTCACACCAACGTGTGAGCTTGCTCAGGAAGCCATCTCGACACTGATGCCCTTGCCAGCTATCGGCCAGCCTCTAACCTTTAGGAAAGGTTACTGAATGGGTAGTGGCTCAGAAGCTCCAGGGGCATCTGGACAGCATCATATTCCTTGATCCCTCCCAGTATGGCTTTTGCCCACGCTATGGCACTCTGACTGTGATTGTGGCCTTGGTCAACGATCTGCGCTAGGAGTTGGACCATGGTCAGTCCACTCTTCTGACCATGAGATACTGGTGACTCGCCTGCGGGACCATGCTGGTGTGGGCGGGACTGTTCTTGAATGGTTCCGCTCATTCCTGGCAGGAAGAACTCATGTGGTACTGGGGGATTGTACATTGTCCCCCTGGGATGTCACGTATGAAGTATCACAGGGATCTATTCTGTCCCCTCTCCTGCTCAACGTGTGCATGCAGCCTTTAGGTGAGATTGTGAGAGGGTTTGAAGTTCGGTGTCATCAGTACGCTGATAACACACAGCTGTACCTCTCATTTTCATCTGACCCAGGTCTGGCAGTCTTGGTGTTTGCATGGTGTCTGGCTGCAGTGGGGGATTGGATGAGGACGAGCCACATGAAGCTGAATCCTGACAAGATGCAGGTGATGTTGGTGGGTAAGGACGAGGGAGTGGAGGCCCACATCATTGATGTGGTACGTCCCCTCCTTGGTCCCTGATGTTCAGAGTCTGGGAGTTATCCTCGATTCACAGCTCCACTTGGATGCCCAGGTGGTGGCTGTGGCAAGGAGCGCATTTGGTAAGTTACATCTGATCCACTGTCTTTGGCCATATATCTCAGGCTTCGATCTTGCCACCATCATCCATGCATTTATCACTTCGAGATTGGACTACTGTAGCGCACTCTACGTGGGGCTACCCTTGATAACGATCTGGAGGCTGCAGCTGGTGAAATATGCGGCAGCTCATCTCCTCTTGGGGGCAGGCCACTGGGAGCACGTAACTCCGGTGCTCCGTTCTCTGCACTGGCTGCCTATAGCCTTTCGGGCCCAATTCAAGGTGTTGGTTATTACCTTTAAAGCCCTATACTATCTGGGCCCCACATACCTGCGAGACTGCCTCATCCCTCATGTCCTGGATTGGTCCCTGTGGTCGGCTGGGGGAGCCCTCTTGGAGGTCACCCAGGTGGCAATGTTCGAGAGGGCATTCTTGGTGGCTGCCCCATAGCTATGGAACTCTCTCCTGGTGTAGATTTGTCTCTCTTTGGATCTCCCCTTCTTCCGTAGACAATGTAAGACCTGGCTTTTCACCAGGGGATGAAAAGGGGGATGAGGGGGACAGGTAGTGGGTGGGGCATTTTCTTTTTTCTTCTTTTTGTGGGGTAGGGGTTTTGATCTTTTTATTGGGCCTCTTTTGTTTTTATGGTTTTAAGTAATACTTGATATTATATTGTATTTTATATTTTTTATATTTTATATGTTGTGCACCGCCCCAAGCTGCCACTGGGCAGGAGGCGGTGGTAAATAAATAAATAAATAAATAAAAATATTGTGGACAAGGACACTGGCTCAACTGTGGTTGTTCACTTCTCTCAGTACCACCATTCAGTTTCTGTTCTCTCAGTCCTTCTCCTGAAAGGGAGGCTGCACTTCATTACAATTTGAAAAGATGCGACTGGAAGCTAAAAATCATAACTGTGCCGGATACTAAAAACAATGGACTAAATAAAGTTTTTGACTTCTAAGCCACTATAGAAATGTATAAAAGATGTGTAACAAGTTCCCTTATTGTATTTAAAATGTCACCCTGAGCCTTTTGCAAAGGGTACAAGTTCAACTAACTAAACTAACTAACTAACTAAATGTTTTGAAATGCCAACAGCCTTTCATCTGTACAATCTCTTTTCCAACCGTACCTTACCAAATGCCTACTGTTCTCTATAACCTAACTTGTTTATTTTACCATTTCATTATTGGCAGCCCTTCATTGTATTAAAATGTTTAAAATGTTAATGCCTCCCCCACCTCCCCCAAACAGCCTCATCCTAAAAATTTGATTCCACACACAGAGTCATGTATATAATAAAAACAGAATACAGGAACAGGTGTGTAAACTGAAGTCAGTCCAATAAACATACTCTCCTTAACAGAAGTTAGTCCAATAATAAAACATATCAGCACCACTTTGTCTCCATCTCAAAGTCTACTTCATTTCTACAAGGAAATTATAAAGACACTGTAAAAGTTTATTCCATGATACTCCAGGAATTTACAATCTGGATCCAGAAAAACTCACATACGTGCTTATTTTAAATAAGTGAGAAATCCCAGAAAAACTGCATGTTATCAATGCCTATTTTGTGTCTATTCCACTTTGTGCTTTTAAAGAACTTATTCAAGAATCTGCTGTCTGGAAGATGGTTACTATGTCTTTTGGTATTTTCAGAAGTGACACTACCATGCTTAGCCACACTTTACCACACTTAACCCCACCCCGGGTCACAACCACCGTTACTTCTGTTCGGTGGCCGCCAGATGTTCACCACGCTTTGCCTCAAACTGTGGTAGCAGTTACCACTTGTTGTGATCTTGGAAAATCGTGGGGAACAGCCGGTGGTAAGCGCTACCACAGTTCAGGGCAAAGTGTGGTAAGGCACGCCATCATGTCTGTTCTGGGTACCGGCTTACTGTGGGGCGGGGTTGTGGCTGTTATCCTGGATTGGGTCTAAGGGTGAAAACAGACATGACACTAACCACCCTTTAACTACCCTTGGTGGTTATGTATACATGTTGCAGGGCTGTATTGGTGCCCTATGCAGCCCTGCAACATGCATAAATAACCACCAAGGGTGGTTAAAGGGTGGTTAGCGTCATGTCTGTTTTCACCCTAAGTGTGGTAGTGTCACTTCTGAAAAATACCCTTTGAGAGAGACAAGAACCTGCTGTAGGAAAGATGGCTGAAAATGGTTACTATGTCTTTTAGAAACCCTAAAAAAACTAAAGTAAGACACACCGTATGTTATTAGGGTTGTCCAACTACCAAATTTTCTAAGTTAAAAATGCTCTGATTTGGGATGATATTCGAGGCCCTTTTTACACAGGCAGCAACCAGAAATCTGGGTGTTCATGCGTGGGTGCCACCACTGTAAATCCAATGGCGGGTGGGGTGGGCTGTGTGTGTGCGCACTCCCACATACCCCCATCTACACCCACCTCCACACATCCGCCACACACAGAGCAATTGGCGAAAAGAAAAAGACAGTTGCTCCATACATGTTGATGGGTGGAGGTGGGTGTAGATGGGTGTGCACCTGTCTACACCCTCCCCCCACCCACTGCACATGGACCACAATGCACACCGACACCCCATGTAAAAAGAGCCAGAGTTGAGAGCCTATGCCACCATATGTCAGAACAGGAAACAGCCACACTATTTCCTATGTGGCTATTTTTAATGCACTTTTCCTGTACATCCAAAACATTTTCACATTTGCAAACTAATGATAGGCAAAATTTCAAATCATTTTTTTTAACTATATGACCGCAAAAGATCATCTTTTAAAAAAAGAAAGCAATTACTTTTATTTCTTTCACTTTGTTACGTAAAGATAGCCAGATGAATTGCTTTCAAATTCAATATAATAATTTGTTCTTGGACAGAGACCTTGTACTGCGTGTCATGCTTCAGTCTGGAGTGAGCTCTTTATGAGACAAGTTCAATTTCCTCTGAATAAGGTGACAGGGTTGCTGAAGACCAAAATCCGCTGTAATAGAAATCTCATGGAATTTAGCCTCCCAGCTATAACTTGTACAATTTTGAAGACAGATCCCACTTTGATGAAAGTACTTTGAAAATTCTGATAATTAGATTTTTTTCAGTGGATGTTAAACCAGAAACCTTTTCCTGTCAGTGGTAATGATGTTGGCCAATATTATCTTAGAAGTTCAAAATCAAATAGCAATAAACAGTAAGTTTACAATTTTCCAAACTGCACCCATAGATTGTCTCTTGGTTGAAGTGAAATGACAAATGTTTAAAGAGCAGAGAGAAAGGAAACAATTTCTAGTGACTATCAAATTGCTTAATTCTTCCATAATTAGAGTAAAAGCGGCAAGTGAAGAGCAGAAATGTGGTTACTGTTGACTATAGTCACAATGAATCCACTTATATCAGGCCCACTGGCTAACTCCAAGTGGCTTCAGGATTGTAACCAATGGTAATATGTACTCTCTTACAATTTACTGAAAACTTCTGTTATCAGGGCCAGGGCCGGACTTAGGATATTTGGTGCCCTAGGCACTCCTGAGACTGCTGCCTCCTGAAGCCATGCCCCTCTTCAAGTCACGCCAGGCTCCCCCCTTGGGGGAAAACATAAAGAAAATAAAAAACAACATAAAATAAATAGAAAAACTTAAAATTAAAATATCATACTCACCTAAAGTGGTGAGTGTCCTCAGCTGCTGCACCACCTCTATCCTCTCGCTGGCTGGGGGCTAAGACGGCTGGGAGCTGGGTTGGCGGGGGAGCTGGGTTGGAGGGGGGGCTAGCAAGCACGGGGGAGGGTGGACCAGGAAGCAAGAGGGCTGGAAGCTCACAGTGCGGCCGCCAGCTTCCCTGTGTGTGCCTCAGAGGTGCATATTGGCAGATTCGGGGGTTTTTCTGCACCCCTCTGCCAATCTGCCACCCTAGGCAACTGTGTATGTTGCCCGCCTGTGTCTGGCCTTGATCAGGGTTGACCTTAAGCAAAGCCAGTAGGGGTCACAGCCTGGGTTCCAAAGTCAGAGAAAGCCCAGCTGGGAGGCCCATCCTGGCAGCCTCAGGTCCAGTGTTCCTGAGGCCCTGGAACAGGCTATTTCTGTCGGGCTGTCTCAGTGGCCACAACTCCATGTCCACAGTCCCAGGATTGGCTTCCTCCTGCAAGGGCCCGCTGCCCTCCTTTTCTCTTACTTTCAATAAATGACCAATCCCTGACTGCCCCCACCCTCGCCAGAGGTGTGTGAGAGAGAAGGGGGAGAGAGAGAGCGTGTGTGTATATGCATGGGAAAGCCTGTGTTCAAAAACTTACTGCACTTCTTTGCTTTTGTATAAAAGCACCAGACTGCTAATTGCTAAACGAGTGGGGCTATGGGGGGCAAGGTCATGTGGGCCCTGCATTTTATTTTAACCTTCAGCATCACAAATTCTAAGGCTCGATCAGTAAGAGCCTGATCCCTGCATGGCCCCGTAGTCGCCGGGACATTGTGGGGCCAGCGTGGAGCACACATGCTCTCTCCCCCCCTTCCCTCCGTCCGAGCAAGGGAGCCAGGCAGTCTGGCTGCTCTCGGAACTTGTCACAACAGGTCACAGCACTGGCCACACGAGCTGGTGCCTGGCCCTGCCCCACCTCCCTCCCTTGGCCCAATGGAGATCCAGCCACCAGCCATGGTGGGGCATTAAAATAAGGCAATATAAACTCACTACTATCTGAAATTCACAAACAGGAAGAAAAACTTCCTATTTTAAAATCCTATAGACCTAAGTATCTGCATAGTAGGAGTTAATGGGACTGATGATGTGGTTAAAGGTAAGCTGGTGCAAATATATTTTCATTACAAGTTTCAGTATGTTGCTAATACACTCTGCAGAGGAAAAACAATTAATGTACTTTTAAATAAAATAATAATAATAATAATAATAATAGTTTATTAGCACGGGCTTTCGCCATGGCTAATAATAATAATAATAATAAATAATAATAAAGATCTGAAGGCATTTAATGTAATTAAATTGGTTTTGGCCTATTAAGCCCTAAATGGCCTAAGCCCTACCTATCTGCGGGACTGCCTCGCTCCCCGGGTGTTGGACCGACCCCTGCGGTGCCCTGCTCGAAGTCCCCTGAGTCTTCAAGTGGGCCATGCAGGGGAGGGCGTTCTCGGTGGCCGCTCCACGGCTGTGGAACTCCCTTCTGGTGGAGGCCCAGTTGGCCCCGGATCTCCCCTCTTTTCGGAGAAGTTGTAAGACCTGGCTGTTCCGCCAGGCATTTGGGGGAGGAGATGGGGGAGGGGGTGGGTTGTTGGGTAGGGGCTGATTTTCTTTTGTCCTCCTTTTAGTTGTTTTAAATTGTTGTTTTAATGTTGTTTTAAGGTTTTGTGAATTGTAAGCCGCCCTGAGCTGCCTGTGGCAGGAGGGGCAGGGTAGCCAAATTTAAAAAATAAAAATAAATAAAATCCTTGGCCCTTCTGCACTACAGCTGGTTTAGAAACAATACTATCTAAAAAGAGATGCTTTAAAGCAACTCCAATGTCTGTTTAAAAGTAGATGGCATGATTAATCAGTGCCTCTTTAGAGCACTGTGCAATCAAACTGAGTTTGTTGTTGAAGAAACTAAAGCATAAAAAGCATCTCAAAACTAAATATATCCAAAGGATGCTCTCTAAGGTAAATTTATTTTAAACACACCTCAGAATGAAATTTTTCAGTATGACGCACAAGTGATGAGTCATGTACTCCATGCTTATAAAGCAGTATTAAATTTGACTAAAACTGGAGGCTAAATAATTGTGTCTAACCAGTTATTTTCCACTTGTAATACAAAGTGGAACACAGTAAACATACAAAGTATTCTCCCTACGCACTCCTACATGTGCTCTCCGCTCCTCCTCTGTTCCCTCCCTCACTCTCGCCCGTTTCTCCTGCTCACCTAACTGCCTTCGACCCTTCTCCCTCGCTGCCCCCATGCCTGGAACTCCCTTCCTACCCACATCCGCCTTGCCCCCTCCCTCCGCTCCTTCAAATTCCTCCTCAAGACCCACTTTTTCCGCCGCTTTTCCCAATGCCTGCTAGTTGTTCCCATAAACCCACTGTCGGCCCTCCTCTGCAGACTGCTGCAACCAACCTGATTATAACCAAGCCAAGCACACGAACCTGAGACTTCGCATCCGCTTGAATGTTTGTTGTTTGTTGGTCTTCTCCCCTGTCTCTCCCACTGTCCCCTCTCCCTGTCTCCCCCTCCTTGTCTTTTAGATTGTAAAACACAGGAAGGGACAGAGTCTATTTCTATGTTCTGTACAGCACCAGGTCACACTACTGGTGCTATATAAATGTTTATAATAATAATAATAATAATAATAATAATAATAATAAGTGTAGTCCTAATAACTGTAGCCTCAGTCCCTGATGTGTATATGCTACAACAGTTTTTTGTGTGTGTGGGTTGTTTGGTTTTTTTGTTTCTTTTAAAATAAAAGGGTCAATCTGCAAGAAGGTGAACCCTCCCCCTGACCTCTGCTAAAGTAATCGTTTGCTATAATTATAGAAGCGCCACAAGTATCTGATTTAATCAAGCAGTTAATCATGTTAATTTGACAGCAGGTATTAGTTAAGTCTAGTTGACAGTTATTTGAAGATATATTCAGAAGAAGGTAAAATTGTGCAAGGATTGGGATTGGATTTCAGCAAGTGCGGTCATCAATTATGGGAGAAGTCGTAACAGATTTTTATTTTACCTTTTTAACCCCCAGCTGAGGAAACCTGGTGATAAGAGAGGAGAGCAAAGCAAGACGGGTACAAAAGCTTAATGCTTACAGTTAGTTATCAGTACCCAAAGGGAGAGGGTAATGCAAATGCAGAGAATTAGAAAAAGGAGCAGTCTTCATTCTAGTCAATTTACATATACACACAGACAATTCCTTTCTCATTCAGTTTCTTCCATTTGATCCAGCCACAAGAGAGAACAGTAAAATCTACATTTTACGTAACAATAATGGAAAATAAATGAATACGGACAAGCCAGATAAATTGATCTGCTGAAAGACAACATCTGAAGAGGAATATTCCACTCAAATGGACCTACTCATATATGGTCTTTAGGGGATGCAATAATGCAGGGGAATAGGGATGAAAAAAATATATCTACTAAAACCCATTGACTTTCACAAGAGTTAGTCGTATTCTGTGAGAGATTATTAAAGTCCCAGGTCTCATGAAACCACATTCCATTTTTAGTCCTCTGTACCACAATCGTGACTTGCTTTTTGATTTGTAAAACAGTTATCATATGATCAATCTTTAAATTTGATCTTAATGTTCACCACATATGCAACTGAGTAAATATTGTGACTGAAGACAGGAAAGAACCTATTAATGCCTCTTCCTCCACTTTGACTGCTTCTTTCTTAGGGGAACAAGGAAAGGTCAATAATCAGGAGATAATTATAGTGAGGATATTAATTCTATCTACTGTTGATAGTTGTGATAGAAGTTCTATTAATATGCACTGATGTCTAATGAATTCAATGCATCCTGAACTAATACAAGATGAGTATTACTTTTACAAGATCCTATAGTCAAATGGTAAAAGTAATAAAAGACAAGGTATGGTTGGTTTGCATGTATATTTTTTAACTACTTCGACTGGCCTAATTTTGTAACCATTGCCCTTTACTGTAAAATCTCTATATAGTATGTAGCGTGATTAATTTTTAAAAAATTAAATCTTGGTAAATTCCCAATTCGTCTTATTTTCTCAAATTACATGTGTATCAGCTACTTAGCCGTGAATGAGATTCTGTATTTTATTTTATTTTTTAGGCGGGGCACAGCAGAAACACAGGTGTGGGAGGGGTCTAACTAACCTAAGCAGCATCCAGTACACAGCTAGCCCCCTTCCAGGTCAGTCGAGAGTCTGTATTTAATATCAAAAAGAGTAAAATTGCTGAAGAGCAGTCAGATATATCTTCAGTGAAAAACCAATATTCACTTTGACAATAAATTGTCATACTAATCATTATAAAATTACTCCAGAGTGTGCAGAGGTTCCTGGAAGGCTGCTGCTGGAGGGGCCAGACCTGGCCTGCTGACACCTAGGATATAAGGAGCAGCCTAAGGATGCGTTCTCACCTACAGCGGCGATGGCGGCAGCGGGAGGGGCGAGGGAAGACGCGACAGTGCCGAGGCGGCGGCCGACAGGAAAAGAGTCAGTGCGAACGGGGATTTGCCACGGCTTCTCTCTCACATGTCAGGACAGGATTTTGCGCCCTGACATGCGCAAGAGAAGCCGCAGAAGTTCCCCGTTCGCACTGGCTCTTTTACCATCGGCAAGCTCCTCTGGGCTGCCGCGTCTTCCCTCGCCCCTCTCGCTGCTGCCACAGATGAGAATACAGCCTGAGTCAGACCAATGGTTCATCTTAGCCCTGTATTGTCACAACCTAACATGGCAAAAAGGTTTCAAATCCAGTTCTCCAGAGTCTCCAGCAGACGCCTCAACCAGGTGTACTACCTGAGACCCTCCAAGATCCCCAGCAGAAACCTCACTCAGGTATGCTACCAGAGATCCTGAATTGGAAATGCTTTTGATTGAACTTGGAACCTTATACATGCAAAGCATGTACACCACCACCTAAGCCATGGTGATGGAGCAGATATTTATCCACTGACCTCGATGGCCTTTGTGGTATGCTATGTTCACCTGGGCTAGTGATACGGTGGAACCCAGGCATCCGCTTCCTCCACTGTGGCAGCGTAGGTCTCCCTGTTATATGGAGGGCCTGAGGTTGCTAAAGCCTGGGTGTAGTCAGAGAATAGGTAGCGCTCAACTTGTACCACAGCCGTCTGACTTCAGTATAGACTATTTTTGAATGACTATGTCATGGATGCAGTGGTGGCAAAAAAAGCTTCCTTTGCTGCCACCATAGCATCTGTGAAGTGCCGTCTGCCAAAGCTCTTCTGGGTAGCGAAAATAGGGCTGAAATAAGAGAAAAAAATTCTCACAAAAATATCGCTGGAATCAGGAATTGTCAATGAGATCTTGGTACAATCTTGATAAAGTCAGATATTTCGGTTAAGAAATTTTTCCTTGAAATACCATTTACTGCAATTTGCCATTTACTATATACCAATTTATCGTGTACCACTTCCCGTGTTCCACCTTCAGTCCAGTAATGCATTACCAGGATGAACGCAGTGCACAGTAAGTGGTACACAGTAAATTGGTTTACAGTAAAATGTGGTAAATGGTATTTCAAGAAAAATTCTCGACCAAGAAATGTGGAGAATCGGCATATTTCTCAATTATTCTTTCTCGCTTAAAATGAGTCAAGAACTGTAATTCTTGACAATAACCTAGAAAAACTCGAGATCAAGTTTCAGTCCTAGTGAATACCTTATTAAATCCTGGCTGTTTCCACCTGGAGTTAAAGTCACTAACTACTCACTGTGAAGTTTGCCATCTACTTTGCAGATAAAGCCGTGTGTATTTGGCTTGATTTGGGCACTGCTACTTTGAGTGCAGAATTAGAGTTTGGGGTTGGGAATGCCTGTTCTTCTCCTGTTTGCTTAGATCAACTTCAATTCGTCTCTCCCACCAATGAGGAGTAGGAATGTGTGAACAGAACTGAGTTCGGAAATTTGGTTTGGTTCGAAAATTGAGTTCAGTTCGAAAGTTCGGTTAGGTCGACAGAACTATTCGAATTCAGTTGAATTCCAAACTTCCGAACTGAGTTCGTACGTTAAAAACCGGGTTTTTTGGCCTTCTGAACTGGTTCGGATTCGATTGAACAGTTTGATCGAATTCGAGTTCGGTTTGATCGACCGAACTATTTGAGTTCGGTCCGAACTCTGAACTTCCGAACCGTGTTCGCATATCCCTAATGAGGAGGCTGTGCTCTGAGTGGTATGAGTGACCAGTTGTGTATTAGATCCATGCCCATCTTGGCTGGTGAAAGCTAGCCAAGAGACATTGGGCCATTTCTGGATGGGGTCGTCCATCCCCTGCTCAAGAAACCATCTCTTGATGTTGACTCCCCTGCCAGATACCATCCTTCTCACCTTCCCTTTTTAGGGAAGGTTCTGGAGGTGGTGGTTGACTCTCAGTTCTAAGAGCATCTTGATGCTATTGGATTCCTGAACCCGTGTCAGTCATCCTGGGCATGGCATTGAGACTGTGGTTGTGGTCTCTGTTGACTATCTCCGCTTGAAAGTCAACAGTGGAAATTGTACCGTTGATTGTGTTAGATCTTCCAGTGGCCTTTGATATAATTAAGTATGGGGTGTTGCTGACACAACCGTAGAACCTGGCAGGGGTGCATGGGACCACTTTTGAGTCATTCCGCTCACTCCTGGATGGGAGTGGTATAATAGTGAAGGGCAGATAATAGATAATATCAGGTAATAGTGATAGGCAGTGGCTTGTCATCCCTCCAGGAGCTCCCTTGTCCCCACTCCTGGTTCAATGTGCATCTCAGGCCCCTGAGTGAGATGATTAGGAGGTTGGAAGTGAAGCACCATCAGTGTGCCAATGACACCTAATTCTCTCTCTCTTTTTAATCTGACCCAGGCCCTGCAGTCTCAGTGCTTACTGGCTCTTGGTTGCTGTTGGGGACTGGATGCGGACGAGCCGATTAAAGCTGAATCCAGATAAGACCAAGGTGATGATGGCTGGCTGGCCATGTAACCTGGGGGGGAGGGGGGGACAAAGGAACTCCTCTTTTTGATGGGGTCTAGACTCCTTTGGTTTGTAGCCTTAGAGTGCTCTTGGATCCATTGCTGTGCCTGGATGGCCAGGTTGTAGAGGTGGCTAGGAGTGCTTTTCTGCAGCTTTATCTGGTGAGAAGGGTAAACAGTTTCTTTTAAAAAAAATCAAATTTGGCCATCCTCATCTATGCCTTTGTAACCTATGGTGATTTAGTCCCATAGCGTTTCCACCTTCATGCTTCATCTAGGAAAGTCTTTTAGCTCATATTGTCCGAGTCCTTGCGTCTCTCTTGGCTGGGTCCCGAGATGGAGTCTCCCCATCTCTTCCCTCTCCCAGGTTTTACAGTGATCAAACGAGGACTCCTCCACTCTTTGTTATGCTGTTAGTACTTTTCCATCAGCTTCTAGGTGTTTCACTGAAAGGCGATAGTGATCACGTCCACAATGGAGAAGGTATGTAACATATGTAAAGGTTTACTCCCTTCTGCCCTGAACCGGTTTACATTATGAATCTGAGCTGTGAAATTCAACCTAACTTCTTTTTAGGATACAATTTCTCTGCACATCCTTCCTATTTTAGAATAAGAAATCCAGTGATTGTCATCATTTTGAGACAATTCAAATGATATCCAACATGAAACCCTTTCAGTTACACACCTCTGTTTCACCAAATCCTGTGTGTAATAAGTGTGTTGGTTCTGGTTCCCTTTTCCCATCATACACACGTTGAATACTGTGTCCAGTCCTGGTCACACAATCTCAAAAAGATATAGTAGAACTAGAAAAGGTACCGAGGAGGGGAACAAAAATGATAAAAGGTATGGAACGGCTTCCATACAAGGAAAAGCTTGATTATAGGTTAGGTCTCTTCAGCTTGGAGAAGAGACAACAGAGGGGAAGTGACAGGGTCACATAAGTATTGGCAGTATCAGCCCTAGAGTAGAGATGAACCTACCAAAGACACAGCACTTAAAATGGGGTTGAGTGGAATTAAGCTACTGGCTTTCCAACACTAAGCCTAATTAGGTCGCTGGGAGGCTGCAGCTGGACCAAGCCTCAACAGCTATATATGCACCTGAAAACTTTTAGTGCATGGTTCATTTGAAGTTCAGAGCAGCAGAGAGGCATGGAAGGAGCTCAGAGCTGGAGCTCTACTAAAGGCAGGTCTGAATGAAGCCTGACAGGTTTAGGCACAAATTCTAAGCCCTGACCTAAAAACTGAAGAAAGCCAGATAGACTCCAGGTTGTTGTTTGGTTGGTTGTTTTTACACTGTATATACCAGAGTTGGGCAAATGGCAATTTGGAGCCTCATGTGGCTCTCTGGCACCTGTGCTGTGAATCATGGAAGAAATGATTGTCTGGAGTTAGAGTCCATACAGCTCCCTCAGTTCTGCCTCTTTCACATGCACCACCAAGCACTAGACGCTCGCCTCTCCTGCCTTCCCTGCTTACTGGCAGAGGCTGCCCAATGCTGGGTGCTCACAGCAGTGCCGGCAAGGCTAGGTGGTGCTTGCTGGTGTGGGGAGCTGTCAAAAAAAGGTGAGTGCCCAGCACCCGGCAGCCTATGCTGCTGAGTGGTGGAGGCAGGAGAGATGAACAGCGTCAGTACTTCTGCGGCAGTGGAAGTAAGCAGCGAATGAGGGACGGGCTGAGGTTGAGCAGGCAGAGGATATAGGAGGCAGCAGTCCCAGAACTGTGTGTGTGTAACTTTATGCATGTGTGAATGCGTGAGGGCTAGAATGACAATTGATGGTGGTTCTTAGCCATTTCATGGCTTCCAGTACCACCTGTATGCTGATGACACATAACTCTCTCTCCCCACTCCTGTGTTCTCCTCCCTTATCCAGTCTCATATCACTGACTGTCTCTCTGACATCTCTGCCTGGATGTCTCACCACCAACTCAAGCTTTATATGTCCAAGATTGAACTCCTCATCTTCCCCTGAAAAACATTCCCCTACTACTTCCCTCTCAGTTTCTACAGAGGGTGTCACCATCCAGTCTGTCTCTCAGGCACGTAATTTGGGATTAACTTTTGACTCCTCCTTCTCCTTTACGCCTCAGATTCAGGCTGATGCTAAATCCTGCCACTTTGCCCTGTATAATATTACTAAAATCAGGCCCTGCCTTCCTGTTGCCACTACAAAGCCCCTAGCCCACGCTCTAGTCATCTCTTGCCTTGACTGCTGTAACTTCTTCCTTACTGGTCTCCCCTGCTCTGATCTTGCCCCTCTCATATCTATTCAACGCTCTGCTGCCAAAGAACCTTGCCCATCGCTTTGACCATGTTCAGCCCCTCCTCTCTGCCCTACACTGGCTCATTCTATGGAAACGCATTCAGCACAAGCTCCTGGTTTTCACCTTCAAGGCTCTTCATGGCCTTGCTCCCCCATGCATCTCTCTGCTCTTGTATTCCTGCTTGTGACTCCCCATATCCTCTAAATGTCTTCACACCTTCTCTCGCTGCCCCCAGGCCTATAACTCCCTCCCTGGATATATTCATTCTGCTCCCTCCCTCCAAACCCCTCCAAAAACCTACCTCTTTCTGTCAGGCTTCCCCTGGCTCATCATGAGTGAAACTGCATCCTCCTCCCCCCTCCCTTCCTCAGAATCTCTTCCCTGTAACTAAGTTAAGCACGTGCACCTGCATCTTCTCAAACTCATGACTGTATCCTTGTATTGCCTGATGTTTACCTCTCCCTCATCTCCCCCTTCCTTGTCTCTTAGATTGCAAGCCCTGTCTGTAACTACTGACTGTATAGTGCCAGGTCCATTGCTGGTGCTATATAAATAATAGTTATCATCATTTGAAGAGCTTGATGTGCAGCTCTTTGGATTGGGAAATACACCTGCTTCTGGTATATACAAAATGAGTTGCTAGCTTTTAGCTAAATCTACATAGGGAATATGCATATCATCAGCAAGCAGTGTCCTACTTACAATTAGAGACAGCTGAAAGACAATGTTCCAAAATGGGATACCACTTTCCAAGTATATGCACACACAGCATTGAGCTCGATGATTAAAGCAGCTTGAAATCTTGACTCTCTTAAATATTAATTCAATTGGGGTGTGGAGGCCATAAGAAAAACATAAATGTTAAAACCATTTTACACCTTATGAATAATCTGTCAACATTCTGACATCTTGCTAATTATAATCCAGTTAACCTGTATAGAAAGAACCTAATTCTCTGTGATCTTGACTTCAAACACAGTATGAGACTGTGCAAGAGAAGAAAACAGAAATCAGACATAGCTGAAGCATTTTAAAAAATAAAGACAGCTCAAAAGATCCATAAGATGCTCAGTGACCATTTAAACTGTGAAGGACTAAAGATCAATTTAAAAATGCTTTAACTTATTAAGGGTGTTTTCAGACACGATTCTGCCACACATTTCTCCTGCACCGTGGTAAAACTAACGTCATGAATGTTGGCCATTCCCGAGTAGGTGGACATGCTTCTACCCTGAACCGGGATAGCCGATAGCACACTTCCGGAGGTTGGCAAATGGCAAGGAGAAGTTCCGTGGTTACAGCTACCAATGACATGGGAAAGCATGACCAGGTGCGGTGTCACGTCAGTTCTCTGCACCCCGAGGCATGGCTAGGTAGCCCCACGCAGAAGTCGGTAGGGCATGCTGAACATCATTGCTGGGCAACAAAGCAGCATCAGGCTGTTGCCTGGGAGATTTAAAGGGCCGCCTAGATAATGACGGCTTCACAATGATGGAAGCTCCAAGCGCAACCAACAGGCCCAGTTCGGTGGCAGCAACCCATGGCCGCTTGGGTGAGGTGCTAGTTAGATGCTAAATACAAGGAATGTATTTATTTATTTATTATAATTTTGCTATTCTGCCCCTCCTGCCACAGGCAGCTCGGGGCGGCATCCAATTTGCAAAAGATGAAAACACTGCAAAACATTAAAACAACAATTCAAAAACAACTAAAAAGAGAACAAAAAGAAAAATAACCCCTACCCAACAATACACCCCCTCACCCATTTCTGCTGCCAAATGCCTGGCAGAACAGCTAGGTCTTACAACTTCTCCGAAAAGAGGGGAGCTCCGGGGCCAACCAAACCTCCACCGGAAGGGAGTTCCAAAGCCGTGTTGTGGCCCCCGAGAATGCCCTCCCCTGAATGGCCCCCCCGGAAGACTCGGGGGATCCTGAGCAGGGCACCCTCAGATGACTGCAGGGGTCGGTCCAGCACCCAGGGAGTGAGGCAGTCCCGCAGATAGGTAGGGCCTAGGCCGTTTAGGGCTTTATAGGCCCAAAACAACACCTTGAATCAGGCCCGGAAAACCACTGGCAGCAAGTGCAGAGAACGGAGTACTGGTGTAATATGCCCCTGGTGGCCCAGTCCTACCAGAAGATGGGCCGCAGCATTCTGCACCAGCTGCAGTTTCCGAGCCATCACCATGTCTAGCCCCATGTAGAGTGCGTTACAATAGTCCAATCTGGAGGTGATGAATGCATGGATGATGGTGGCCAGGTCACAGCCTGAGACAAATGGCCGAAGCTGTCGCACCAGATGTAATTGGCGAAAGGTACTCCTTGCCATAGCCTCCACCTGGGCATCCAGGTGGAGCTGCGTGTCAAGGAGCACCCCCAGACTCCATACCTGGGGTACCAATGGAGGGCAGACCCCACCAATAAGGGGGGCCACCATCTCCATTGCCTTACCCACCAACATCACCTCCATCTTGTCAGGATTCAGCCTCAGTCAGTTAGTCCTCATCCAGTCCCCCACACCCGTCAAACACCGAGTAAGCACTGAGACTGTAGGGCCTGGGTCTGTTGAAAAAGAGAGTTACAGCTGGGTGTCATCAGCATATTGATGACACCACACACTGAACCTCCTGATCACATCACCGAGTGGCTGCATGTATACGTTGAACAGGAGAGGGGACAAAACCGAACCCTGTGGAACTCCACACATGTGGTCTCGGTATGATGATAAAGACTCCCCAACGCTGCATTCTACCAGTCAGGAAAGAGCGGAACCATTCAAGAACAGTCCCACCCACCCCTGCAAAGTCCTGCAGTCACGTCACCAACATTCCGTGATCAACTGTATCAAATGCAGCCGAAAGATCTAATAGAACTAACAGGGTCGAATGACCCCGGTCCATTTCCCGGCACAGATCATCCACCAAAGCCACAAGCGCAGTCTCCGTGACATACCTCAGACGAAATCTCAACTGAAAGGGGTCCAGATGTACCCACAGCTGCTGAGCCACCACCCGTTCAATAACCTTCCTTAAAAAGGGAAGTTTAGAGACAGGCTGATAGCTGGCAAGGGAGTCAATGTCAAGCGATGGTTTCTTGAGAAGAGGCCGATCCACTGCCTCTTTGAGACAGCTCGGTACTCTGTCCTCCTGAAGGGAGGCGTTGACCACCCCAGCCAGCAACAGCCCCATTGTCTCCCAGCAAGATTTAATCAGCCAGGACGGGCAAGGATCTAATTCACAAAATGTGGACCTAACAGCCCCAAGAACACCAACCGCATCGGCGGGTGTCACCACCTGAAATTGATCCCACAAAACCGAACAAGACAGGACCTTCCATAACCTCCAGTTTCCCATATGTATTAACTACAGCATCGAAGTCGTGGTGAATCTGAGTGATTTTATCCACAAAATAATCCACAAACATGTCACAGCGAGCAGTAGATGACTCCACTCCAAGGCAGAGGGAGGCCGGACTGATCAGCCCCCGCACCACCTGGAAAAGTTCCGCTGGACAGAATTTAGCAGATGCTATGAGGGTAGCAAAAAACTCTTTTGCTGCCCGCATAGGTATGGCATAGGCTCGTAAACTGACTCTATGATGCAATCTGTCGGTTTCAGCACGCGAATGATGCCATCGTCACGCCAACTGCTGCCCTTCTCGCTTCAGCTCCCGCAGTTCCTCGGAGAACCAAGGAAACTTGCAGAGCTGTTGCCTGGGCAGCAGACGTCTAGGAGCTGTCTGATCAATGACCTCCGTCAGCAAGGTATTCCATAACAAGACGAGGTCATCAATGGAACAGTCATCAAGGTCAGAGGGAAACTCACCCAGAGCCTTCCGGAACCAATCTGGTTCCATCAGCCTCCAGGGGCGAACCATCTGAATCAGTTCTGCACCTTTCCGGGGGCAGACATGCGCCAGGAGCGAGGCCTGCAGGAGGTAATGGTCCGTCCATGACAAGGGTACAGCTGATAACTCTCCCACTAATGGAGCACCCGCCTCAAGGCCGGTGCAAAACACAAGATCTAAGGTATGTCACTCCTGATGTGTCGGGCCAATAACTCTCTGGGACAGGTCCATGGTTGTCATGGTGGCCATGAACTGAGACTCATGCTCCACCCGCATAAGGTCAGCGTAGGCGTGAATGTTGAAGTCTCCCAAGACTACTGACTTTGGGGCCCACAATATCACTCCCGACACCACCTCTGCCAAAGCATGTAGGGAGGCTGCTGTACAGGTAGGCGCATGGTATACAAGCAGCACTCCCAAACTGTCACCTGCCAAATCAAACACAAGGTGAAGATCCTCAATACCTGATATGGATTGCACCGGATACCTCCTCACAGTCCAACCCTCCTTAAAAATCATGGCTACACCACCCACCCCGTCCCTCCGAACGCGGCTGATGCTGCATGGAATACCTGGCCGGAACAAGGTCAGCCAAAATGGGCCCCGACTCAGTGTCCGGTTAGGTTTCCATGATACATACGAGATGGCTTTATGGTAAAGGGATTGGGGGGGGGAGGGGGTATGGCTCGACCGATGTCAAGTTGGTTGACACAAATCTATGCACTCTTCCCCTATAGGGAAATAGAGCTGTAGCTAGTCAGGAAGGCCCACCAGCCCCAACCTGGGATGCAACTGACCGCCCTTGTACATAGGGAGACACCTGGGGCCACCCAGAGATGCTTGCCTTTATCCGATTATGGGGGGATGAGCAGACCCAGTGAGATCTGGTCATGTGCCACCAGAATGCTCCATTGTTCAAGTCCATAGCTCGCAGGATGTCACAGGCAGAGTTCCACAGAAACAATGGCAGAGCAAGGCAAAAGAGCTCAAGTGGGGCTACAAAGCTATCGTTGAAAACAACAATAAGTCTGGGCACAGGGTGCGCACAACCCCCCATCACAACCTGCTAGATAGGTTCCTGTGTGTGAGGGGGTCAATAGTGGCACCATGCATAGTGGGCTCTGCCACATCCAAGGGTCATGCAAGGGTTGACCTGCACCCCCTCCATGCCTCTAGAGCCCAAAATGCCACGTCCTGGTGCCCAGCATCCATCTGACAATGAGCCTGGACCATCAGGGATAGTGACGGCTCGACCACAGCGTGCCACCCCTCCGCCTTCAGGTAGTGAATCGGAGGGCCCAGAATCCGACATGCCCCAGATGCTGATGGGTAGTACAACTGCAGCCGGGAGGGAGCCAATGTTAACCGCAGACACCTGCTCCAGATCTCAGGGTAAAAACACAGAGGTGGTTAATCGGATTGGTCGGGAGGGTGGGGAGAAGGAATGTGGATTCATGTGGAGTGCAATGCGTCTATCGGGCACATGCCTGTAGGGGGGATGCGATGGGGAATTGTGGGGAAAAAGGGCAAGCACAAGGGATCATATGCCCAATCGACCCATTGCATGCCCTCAGGTGCCAGGGAGTATGCGGATACCACTGATGTGGATGAAGCAAGCGCTGGTGTACCACCTGTGGAATCCATTATGTGTCCCAACAATGGTAGGCAAAGGACAATCACAGGGAATCGATGGGGGGTGGAGAGTGGGCGGTATTGAAGGGTGCTGGAGTGTTGAGTGGTGCTGTTTGCATAAACGTGTCCATGATGGGGGACCACGCCCACATCCATAACACAAACCAACCAATAGCATTTACCCTCATATGCAGAGATCCAGGAGCCCCGGATAGGTGATCAAGGTGGCAGAAACTCACCACCAGCAGCTGAAGGTAGATATGGTTACACAAAGGGCCAGTGAATATTGGGCCACAGTTCTGTCTGTGTGTGTGTGTGTAAGTGGGGAAAGGGGGGTGGGGAGCGATGGCTGGACCCATATAGATATACCCCACATTCTACCTAGGCAGCCCTATGTCACACCCACTTAAAGAGCCATTTACACCCCCACCCCCAACACAAAGTAAGCGGGTGACTCCTATCCCCTATCCAAACCACCCAACCGCAAGTGACAATGAACAGGTATAATCGAATCCAGCTAATGGAGCATTAAATAATCACCCATCCACTACCCCTCCCCCCACAGAGCATCCAGTCCATGTCAAGGATGTCCCGATGGGGCCTGTACCTGGAGCCGAGAGGATGAGGCAGCACTGTGCAAGGGCTCACCAGCACCATGAAGACCTGGCGAGGATCTCCTTCAGATGGGGACCAGGCAGGAGGATGAGCTTAGCAATGCCATCCAGCATATGGAGGTGGGGCAAGATAGGTCAATGCAGTAGCTGGCTGTTCACCAAAGGAACCTCCTTTCTGAAATGAGGAAGAACTGGCGTTTGGAGAGGGGGGACTGGAACAAACACCTCCAGCGGATTGATACCCTCCAGCTGTAACGTGAGAGGATGCATCAGCAACACGTAAATCAGATGGATGAATTGTTGAACCCTCCTCATCCACGCCGGGGTTGCTAGCACATTGATCACTGCAGTTAGGCTAGTGTTGCCCACACCTTCACCACCTCATGCCCCACTCCATGTGTCCCATCTGATCCTTCCCCCAGAGAGCCAGCACCATCAGCCAGAGCCCAGAGGGCCCGTCTCCAAAACCTGGTCCCTACTCTGCTACCAGAGACAGCCATACCCTCCACCAGCCAGCAGGGAACCAGCCGGTGGGCACCGCCCTTGACAGCAGCTGTTGATGAAAGACAAGTGCATGCACTTGTCGCTTCACAGCATTCAGAGGCAAATGAATCTGCATCCTCTCCACCACCTAGCTGCAAGAGAGGGTGCCCCCAAAAAATCACAGGGGGGCAGAGGAAAGGGCAAGCAGTACTAAGCCATGATTTGCAATAAATATTTTACTTGCATTAATATGCTCGTTATGGTGATATTTGGATTAAGGCCTTTAGATTGAGTGTAACTCTTTGAACCGAATGCACCGGTCCTGGGCCCATGGAAGACAAGTGACTACCTGAAGTCACTCATCAGACCTTTCGCCACCCCCACCCCAGTCTCCTGCCCCTCCCCCACCACACACTACAGCCCAACCCCTACAACACCCCTGTCCATGGTCCTTACCTTTTGAACGTGATGAATGCCCTGCATAGTTCATCGAGTTCATGGGTCATGTTATAACAATCTGTTCAGGCTGTGTAGTGCAAAAGGTGACTAGATGATGGCATGTGATGAATGCAGTGAGTGGCTTGTCTTAGAACCAAACTGTTTTTACACCATTCAGAAAGCAAGGAAAGTTATGGCATGGTGACTGTCTGGGTGCAATAACAGAGACAGTAGGGGTACCAATTGGACAGCTGGCGTTGAAGAGGGATTATAACAGATCACAGATTGATGCTCCTAATCTATGCAGGACTATGGTCCAGGCGTGAGACATATCGGCTCAGCTGCCCATATCCTCTTTGCATAACGGTACTCTCTTGGGTTGTCCTCCTGTATGTAGAGGGGCACCAGTCCTGGGGCACAACGAAGCACAGGGTTGTCAAGAGATGCCCCATGGGTCGCGCATTTATTATGCAGCACGTAGCTGGCCCGTATCATGAGAGCAACGGTCTCCACTTTGAAGTCGAGGCGTGTGGCCAGGCATCTCCAGCATTGCTTGAGAGCCCCGAAAGACCTCTCCACAACCGTGCAGGCAGCGCATAAACAGTTATTATAATGCACCTGCTCTGGGGTTCGGGACACAGGGAAGACCGTCATGAGCCATCTGAGGAGCAGGTAGGTGGGGTCCTCGATGATGACTGGGGCATTGCCACCCTCTCAGTGTCAGTGAAGCAGCCTCTGTCATCTACAACCGCCTGGAGTTGCGATACCCATGGCGATTGATGAACTCTGCTGCTTCATTGTCAGGGGGCTGCAGGATCTCGATAGGAGTGCCATCGATTGCACCAATGCAGTTTGGGAAGCCTGCTGTTTGGGAAGCCAGCCATGACCCGGTGCTGGTCCACAAGCTGGATCACCTGGTCTAGGAAAATAGCCTCCACAGCCTCACAAAAGTCAAGGATGATGGTGGACACTGTGCTGATACCCACTCTGAAGTGCTGTGCAACGGACCTACAGGGGTCCGGTGTGGCCACGGACCATACTGTGATGGCGCAATGCTGTACAACAGGGATGGGAGCCCTCATATTGGTGCTGTGTCACTCAAGCCATGGGGAGAGGCAGCGCACTATCTTCATGAATAGTGGGTGTTCTATTCAGAATATTGCATGGCATGCTTCATCATACCACTCATTGAGCACTCTTGACCACCACTGGGCAGCTCGGGAAACGTTTCAGTGGTGGCAAACTATGGGCATGACCAGCAATGCACCACTGCAGGCTCCAGGAGATTCATTGCAGTGCAGCGCCACACTAAGATGATCTGCCTCATGGAGCATAGCTGAGACAGTGCCAGGAGACCGGCCATGTGGTTTCTGCTCCTGAACGAGCTCAGGAACAATGAGGCCTGTTGCTTGAGCAGGAAGATCGCGTAGGATCTCACGTGTAGCTCGACACCAGTTACAGTGATGAGCTTGTGCTGTCGGAACCACTCTGCGAAGCAGCTAAGTAGGTGCCTCAGGGAAGCTATCTGCTCTGCATCAATGGTGCAGTTCTCAACAAGAGGGAGCAGTAAGGCTAACTCGACCAAGAGGGTGTTGTATACCATACTGCTCTGAGGCAAACTAAGGCCGAGGAGTCTGTGCTGGATCCTGTTCTATATAGGCTCTTGTTGGTGTCCTCAAAGTTGGAGCCACGCCCCTAGCCTGTGTCCTAACCATCATGGTCTCTGTAATCAGCGTGTGGGGTTGTGGGCCTGAAGCAACCATCTCATTAGCAGTGTGGATCAATGTGTTACCACGACCCATATGCGCCTCCATCCCTTTTCATAGCTCATGCATTCCTCGAACAGCTCCCACTCCTCATACTCCCCACTCATTCCCGCAACTGCCCTTGGTGTCTGCATGCCACCCTTAACTTCCGACCTTGTGGGAAGTTCTGGGAACCTCCGTCTGGCTTCAGTTACTGCCAATCCACCTGCTCTCATTCATTTCTTCTTTCTTGGAACAGATCGGTCATGGCTGCTAATGGCTCAGGCTCCTGTCCTCATTTCCAGGGCCATCCCAGCATCCATGCTCGGAGTGTGTGGGCCGCCATGTCCCTGGTGGACTTGTGTCACAGAGGTGACATACAGCAGCTGTAGATAGTAAAGGACTGGGTACAACCTCTTGAAATCAGAACTCCCGTCGCTTGGTCATTCTTGTCCTTCTTGACCTCTCTGCTGCCTTTGACACTGTCGACCACTTGCTCCTCTTGGACTCGCTTTACTCTTTGGGCTTCCGCGGCTCTGTCCTTGACTGGTTCTCCTCCTACCTCTCTGACCGCTCCTTTAATGTCTCCCTCCCCGAGTCGACCTCCCCCTCCCTTCCCCTCTCGGTTGGGGTTCCCCAAGGTTCTGTCCTTGGCCCTCTCCTCTTCTCTATCTACACCCTGTCCCTTGGCGAAATTATTGCCTCCCACGGATTCCAATACCATCTCTATGCTGATGACACCCAACTCTATCTCTCTACCCCCTCTCTCTCCTCCTCTATCCGCTCACGCCTCGTCGACTGCCTCTCTGATATCTCCGCCTGGATGTCCCGACGCCAACTCAAACTGAACATGGCCAAGACTGAACTCCTCATTTTTCCTCCATCCCCCTCCTCTCCCTCTGACCTGACCGTCTGCATTGATGGGGTCACCATCCGTCCTGTTCTCCGTGCCCGCAGCTTGGGCTTCATTTTTGACACGCACCTCTCCTTTAAACCTTACATTGACTCTGTGGCCAAATCCTGCCGATTCGCTCTCCTCAACATTGCCCGCATCCGCCCCTTTCTATCTATCTCCTCGGCCAAAATCCTTGTTCATGCCATGGTTATCTCTCGCCTCGACTACTGCAACCTCCTCCTTGCTGGCCTCCCTCGCTCTCACCTGTCCCCCCTTATCGCAATCCAAAACTCCGCCGCCAAGGTCATTCACTCTGCCCGTCGCTTCGACCATGTGCAGCCTCTCCTCCTCTCCCTTCACTGGCTCCCCCTTCCTGAACGTATCCTGTTTAAACTCCTGGTTTTCACGTTCAAATCGCTCCACGACCAAGCTCCCCCTTACCTCTCGGACCTAATCTCCCTACGCACTCCTGCACGCGCTCTCCGCTCTTCCTTTGTCCCCTCCCTCACTCTCCCTCGTTTCTCCTGCTCACCTAACCGCCTTCGACCCTTCTCCCTCGCTGCCCCCCATGCCTGGAACTCCCTCCCTGCCCACATCCGCCTTGCCTCCTCCCTCCGCTCCTTCAAATCCCTCCTCAAGACCCACCTTTTCCTTGCTGCCTTTCCCAATGCCTGCTAGTCTTTCCCCTTACTCTTACTGTCTGCCCTCCTCTGCTGACTGCTGCTACCAACCTCTTTGTAACCAAGCCAAGCATACGCACCTGAGACTTTGCATCCGCTTGAATGTTTGTTTGTCTTCTCCCATGTCTCTCCCACTGTCACCTCTCCCTGTCTCCCCCCCTTTGTCTTTTAGATTGTAAGCCACAGGCAGGGACCGCGTCTAGTTCTGTGTTCTGTACAGCACCAGGTCACACGACTGGCGCTATATAAATGTCTAATCATCATAATAATAATAATCCCGTAAGCTGGCCAGAGTGCTGGGTCCGAGCCCGGGAGCTAGGGCTCTAGCCCTTCGTCAATGCTGTTTCACCCCACCCCCACCCCCTCATGGAGCTGAAACTCCCTGGGGCCCGGCAGAGACCATTGCATTATGGGAGATCTGTGGACTTCCTGACTTTCAATGTTGCCTTGTGATGGAGGAACCCTCCTTTTGCCTCTCGCCAGGCCATCATCAGGATCTCGCAGCGCCTGTCTTAATGGTCTGTGGGAGCTAGGTCTACTTGATGCCTCCCCCCAGCTGGCCATATCAGCTGGAGGAGCTTTCATGTGCTGAGCTCGGAGCTTTCTATGATGTGTGGACTTGCCCTGACGTACAGGTGAGCCTGGCCTTTGGGAATCTTTTTGAGCTGTATTACCTGGTTGCGTACCATATGGGGGAGCTGGACTACCAGAGGGGTATGGTCCAGTGGCCCTCTTATGTGGAGTGTGTCGGACTGCTGCCAACATCCTCCCTCCCTCCCCCCCAGTGCACAGCCTCCAAGGAACAGATAGCCCTTGGCGGCAGCACTCTTCATGAGATGGGCCAGATGTGACCCAATCTGGTCTCCTGCTGCAGTGCCTAATGACACTGGTGCCCCCTGTCACCGTGGACAGATTGAGATGTTAATCCGTAGCAAAGTCCCTGTGTTGACTATTGGACATTTGGCTGGGTTCTCTTCCCTATCCCCCTTTCCCTTTTATTCATGTTTCTACTCTGCATATTTCTTGTTTGTTGGGAGCATTGATGTGCCTGATGCATCTTCCTGCTGGGACATAGATTACCTGCTTTGCTAGCTGCACTGTATACCAGGCTTTCAAATAAACCACCCCTTGCTCTAGAGGCTTCCGTCTTTACATGGAAATGATCAGCAGCCCGAAATCTCAGGCACTTTCAGTTTTTGGCTGTTTGCTACCAGCTCTCCCTGGCTGTGGGTGTGGCCGAGAGCCGGCCGGCGTTCAGTTGCCCGAGAACCGCCATGACTGCATGTCGGAATGGGTGTGTGTGTGGTTTGGGGATGGGTTTGCTACGGCACGGGGACGTTTTCAGATTTGTTATGCTGACAGGGACTGAGGGGAATCTCCCATGTCCCGTGCTGTTGTTCAGGCCCTGCCCTGCGTGGTCGGCCACACCCGAAACAGGACAATGCGTGGTGGCGTTACATCTGAAAACACCCTTTTATTTCCCTCTTTACAGTTTTGTGTACATAATTCCTCCTGCATTAGATCTTTCTATCTTGCATGATTGTCACAGTGTCTGTGACCCACACTGGAACACTGATTATATGATATTGTAAATCTAGGAATGGTGGATCAGAACAGGGAACTGTCTACTAAAATGCACTCTTGTAATTTGAGCTGCAGCAGGTTGTACGTTTGCTACCGCAGGCAAGAGCCACATTTTTGGGTACCCCCAGCAGGCATCCAAGGGGATACCCAGTCCCACATCGGGTGCCCAGTGCCCCAAAATGTGAATGTTACTGGGGCATCCTGGGACGTCCCAGGATGCTGATCCTGGCACTCCCAGCACCCTGGGAAATCTCATCTCACTGCCAGGCTGCTGCTCCTCCAGTCCTGGTGTCCACTTTCTACTTCCTGCTCCTGGCTTCCTCACTTGGCTGTTTCTGAGCAGTGGGGAGCAAAGACGCCTCTTCCCACATGTGTGCATCCCTCTAATGGCTCTCTGGGGGACTCCTATCAGAGGGATGCATGGGTCTTGTGCGCATCCTCATTTTGGGTCCCCCCTAGGACCGGGGGGCCCATTAGGGAAGTGCACGCAGGTGGGAAGAGGACTCCTCGCTCCCTGCCTCCACACAGAAAAAGCCAAATGGGGAAGTTCCCAGATCAGCTGAGCAGAGTGCGAGCCAGGGAGCAGCGAGCTGCAACTGGACTGAAGAAGCAGCAGTCCTGGTGGTAATGTGAGTCAGCCTGACAAGTAGGGTAGCTCGTGAGGCCATTTTTAGGTATCGATTTATTTATTTACATGGTGCCCAAATGCAACCGAGACAAGTCAGGCACCCCACTTGCTGGGTACCTGCTTGCAGCTCTGCTTGTAATGTTTGATTTTTATATTGGACGGGTATAGAATATAATTTTAAAAATAAATAAATCAGTACTACTGAAAACTGAGGAAAAATAAAAGGACTTCTTGTCTTTGCAGGCAGATTTTTTTGGCTCCAGTCCTGAACATTGGAGAAACTAATGTCACCACGTTATTCCAAGATGTATTGGGGGTGCAAGTAGACACAGCACTACATTTGTGGACAAGTGAGAAAAGAAGGTACTCCAGTGAAAATGCAGAATTGCTGAAATCTAGTCAAATATGCATTCAAATCAAATCAAAATGATTAATAAAGTTACTTGTCCTGAGCCTTCGTAACAAACAACATAAGACAAACAATAATAAATATAATACAAGTCCAATTATGTCAAACAGTATGCCAAGCCCTAATAAACAGCGTCTTAAAACAGACAATTTAAAGATAGAACAAGGATATTAGCTGTTTTAAGATGACCAGGTAGTTTAATCCATCCAGACCGTCCTCTCCTGATTATTTGGGTGGTTTAATCTTCTCTTTTTAGGATCTGGTTTAGAAATTTGGCAGCCTGGAGAGATATGTTCCTGTCCTTATCCCTTAAGAGGAACTCCATAGTCTTCTCATTGTTTAAATCCGATCGAAGCCTCAAGCATGGTACAATAAACACTGATCTCCTCACACAATGTGCGGGACAGTCCATTAGTATATGATACAAGGTTTCCCTAACCTCGATGTTAATCTCGCTTCTACAATGGGCACAATACCTTTCGGTACATGGGGTCCCATTCATCCTCCCTATGGTGTTGGCTGAGGGGAAAACATTCAGCCTTGCCAAGGCAAAAGCTTTCGGGTATGGCTCCATCTCTGGAACAGTAAGATAGACGGCCCCCTCCATAGGTGGGGTGCGGGAGAGGCTCCGAGACTGGCTGAAGCAGCTGCCTCTGTGTGTGCTCCCTCTGCCTCCCGCATGTTCCTGACCCTCTGGGCAGGTGAGCTCACTGGGCTGGCAGTGGTAGGTTAGCAGAGACCCCTAGGCACCAGCACGGGCTCACAGCAGTGCCAAACACCCTGGGAAAACATATTTTGGTGATTGCTGCACAAGCATGCATCACTGTGTGCCTGTGCCATATGATCAACCCCGTGGTGTGGGGCCAGCCAATCCAGGCAGGAGCGTGATGGAATTTAGAGCTGAGACTGAAAGTGGAGGGGGCCAGGGAGTGAGGGAGAGGCGGGGCCTCTGCCACTCACTCACTCCCTGGCTAAGACATAGTGGCCGGGAGCTGGGGCCCCGAACTCCCCCCCCAGGAGTAGGGCCTGGGGTGGCCACCCCAAACCACCCCACAGTAAGGCCAGCCCTGGAGGGACGGGGATGTCACTGTGAGAGAGTAAACAGACAGGCTGTCAATTGGCGAGAGCATTTGTGTGCTGCTGTGCTATTGCAGCCTGCACAACTCAGCTGTGTTGAGCTGCTGAGCCCACTGTCACTGTCAGAGAATGGGGGTGGGCAGAGGGGAGCAGTGGCGGCGGGCCAGTGGCTGGCCAAAGATTCCTCTCCCCAACAACAACTTAAAATCAGTGCAGACAGAGAGTAGTCAGTCTACAGACTAGGCAGGCAGTGTGGGGCTTGAGGCAGCTGCCCCAGAGTGCCCCGTGGTAAGGCCAGCCCTGAATGACTTTCCATCATCATGAATTACACCACGAATTACCATCATTGCCAGTAAAAACATGTGATGCAAAAATGAGCATTCATAGAATCATAACGTTGGGATCACCTCAGAGGTCATCTAGTCCAACCCCCTGCTCAATGCAGGAAATCTGCAGCTACAGCATCCCTGACAGATGTTAGATCTTTTTCCGGTGGCCGCCCCTGTGCTGTGGAATTCGCTCCCGGAGGAGGCTCGGTTGGCCCCCACTCTCCTGTCATTTTGACATTTGTGTAAGACCTGGCTGTTCTGCCAGGCTTTTGGCGAGGGTGTGTGTGTGTGTAGGGTGGGTGGTTGGTTGTTTTTTTCTCCTGCATATGGGATTTAAATTTTAAATTGTTTTTATTGTTTTAATTTGTTGCTCACTGCCCCAAGCGGCCCTGTGGGCAGGAGCAGTAGGATAAAAATCTTTTATAAAAATAAAATAAATAAAAATGGCTGTCCAGCCTCTGATTGAAACCTCAAGCAGAGGAGAGCCCACCACCACCCTAGGCAATCTGTTCCACTGTCAAACAGCTCTTACTGTTCAGAAGTTCTTCTTAACGTTTAACCAAAATCTGCTTTCTTGTAATTTGAACCAATTATTTCTAGTCTTGCCTTCAGGGGCAAGAGAGAACAAGTCTTCCTCATAGCACTTGGTTTCCAGACCCCTGGCCATGTTTGTCACCCTTCTCTGAACCGGTTCCAATTTGTGGATGTCCACCTTAAAGTGCGCTACCTCCACCCTGAGTTAGTTAGACAAGGGTGACTGGAAGTAGGGAGCCCATGAGTATTATTTCAAGATCAGCTTTTAGTTGTTTAGGTGAGAACTCAATAGTTACTGAACTCTGATCACAAGGGTAGTTTTAAAACAACTATAAACTAANCTCCACACAGAAAAAGCCAAATGGGGAAGTTCCCAGATCAGCTGAGCAGAGTGCGAGCCAGGGAGCAGCGAGCTGCAACTGGACTGAAGAAGCAGCAGTCCTGGTGGTAATGTGAGTCAGCCTGACAAGTAGGGTAGCTCGTGAGGCCATTTTTAGGTATCGATTTATTTATTTACATGGTGCCCAAATGCAACCGAGACAAGTCAGGCACCCCACTTGCTGGGTACCTGCTTGCAGCTCTGCTTGTAATGTTTGATTTTTATATTGGACGGGTATAGAATATAATTTTAAAAATAAATAAATCAGTACTACTGAAAACTGAGGAAAAATAAAAGGACTTCTTGTCTTTGCAGGCAGATTTTTTTGGCTCCAGTCCTGAACATTGGAGAAACTAATGTCACCACGTTATTCCAAGATGTATTGGGGGTGCAAGTAGACACAGCACTACATTTGTGGACAAGTGAGAAAAGAAGGTACTCCAGTGAAAATGCAGAATTGCTGAAATCTAGTCAAATATGCATTCAAATCAAATCAAAATGATTAATAAAGTTACTTGTCCTGAGCCTTCGTAACAAACAACATAAGACAAACAATAATAAATATAATACAAGTCCAATTATGTCAAACAGTATGCCAAGCCCTAATAAACAGCGTCTTAAAACAGACAATTTAAAGATAGAACAAGGATATTAGCAGTTTTAAGATGACCAGGTAGTTTAATCCATCCAGACCGTCCTCTCCTGATTATTTGGGTGGTTTAATCTTCTCTTTTTAGGATCTGGTTTAGAAATTTGGCAGCCTGGAGAGATATGTTCCTGTCCTTATCCCTTAAGAGGAACTCCATAGTCTTCTCATTGTTTAAATCAGATCGAAGCCTCAAGCATGGTACGATAAACACTGATCTCCTCACACAATGTGCGGGACAGTCCATTAGTATATGATACAAGGTTTCCCTAACCTCGATGTTAATCTCGCTTCTACAATGGGCACAATACCTTTCGGTACATGGGGTCCCATTCATCCTCCCTATGGTGTTGGCTGAGGGGAAAACATTCAGCCTTGCCAAGGCAAAAGCTTTCGGGTATGGCTCCATCTCTGGAACAGTAAGATAGACGGCCCCCTCCATAGGTGGGGTGCGGGAGAGGCTCCGAGACTGGCTGAAGCAGCTGCCTCTGTGTGTGCTCCCTCTGCCTCTCGCATGTCCCTGACCCTCTGGGCAGGTGAGCTCACTGGGCTGGCAGTGGTAGGTTAGCAGAGACCCCTAGGCACCAGCACGGGCTCACAGCAGTGCCAAACACCCTGGGAAAACATATTTTGGTGATTGCTGCACAAGCATGCATCACTGTGTGCCTGTGCCATATGATCAACCCCGTGGTGTGGGGCCAGCCAATCCAGGCAGGAGCGTGATGGAATTTAGAGCTGAGACTGAAAGTGGAGGGGGCCAGGGAGTGAGGGAGAGGCGGGGCCTCTGCCACTCACTCACTCCCTGGCTAAGACATAGTGGCCGGGAGCTGGGGCCCCGAACTCCCCCCCCAGGAGTAGGGCCTGGGGTGGCCACCCCAAACCACCCCACAGTAAGGCCAGCCCTGGAGGGACGGGGATGTCACTGTGAGAGAGTAAACAGACAGGCTGTCAATTGGCGAGAGCATTTGTGTGCTGCTGTGCTATTGCAGCCTGCACAACTCAGCTGTGTTGAGCTGCTGAGCCCACTGTCACTGTCAGAGAATGGGGGTGGGCAGAGGGGAGCAGTGGCGGCGGGCCAGTGGCTGGCCAAAGATTCCTCTCCCCAACAACAACTTAAAATCAGTGCAGACAGAGAGTAGTCAGTCTACAGACTAGGCAGGCAGTGTGGGGCTTGAGGCAGCTGCCCCAGAGTGCCCCGTGGTAAGGCCAGCCCTGAATGACTTTCCATCATCATGAATTACACCACGAATTACCATCATTGCCAGTAAAAACATGTGATGCAAAAATGAGCATTCATAGAATCATAACGTTGGGATCACCTCAGAGGTCATCTAGTCCAACCCCCTGCTCAATGCAGGAAATCTGCAGCTACAGCATCCCTGACAGATGTTAGATCTTTTTCCGGTGGCCGCCCCTGTGCTGTGGAATTCGCTCCCGGAGGAGGCTCGGTTGGCCCCCACTCTCCTGTCATTTTGACATTTGTGTAAGACCTGGCTGTTCTGCCAGGCTTTTGGCGAGGGTGTGTGTGTGTGTAGGGTGGGTGGTTGGTTGTTTTTTTCTCCTGCATATGGGATTTAAATTTTAAATTGTTTTTATTGTTTTAATTTGTTGCTCACTGCCCCAAGCGGCCCTGTGGGCAGGAGCAGTAGGATAAAAATCTTTTATAAAAATAAAATAAATAAAAATGGCTGTCCAGCCTCTGATTGAAACCTCAAGCAGAGGAGAGCCCACCACCACCCTAGGCAATCTGTTCCACTGTCAAACAGCTCTTACTGTTCAGAAGTTCTTCTTAACGTTTAACCAAAATCTGCTTTCTTGTAATTTGAACCAATTATTTCTAGTCTTGCCTTCAGGGGCAAGAGAGAACAAGTCTTCCTCATAGCACTTGGTTTCCAGACCCCTGGCCATGTTTGTCACCCTTCTCTGAACCGGTTCCAATTTGTGGATGTCCACCTTAAAGTGCGCTACCTCCACCCTGAGTTAGTTAGACAAGGGTGACTGGAAGTAGGGAGCCCATGAGTATTATTTCAAGATCAGCTTTTAGTTGTTTAGGTGAGAACTCAATAGTTACTGAACTCTGATCACAAGGGTAGTTTTAAAACAACTATAAACTAACTTGATATAGTCAGCATGACTGTAATGTAAGTTTTGTTTTGGCGACAAAAGACCTAGAGGGCAAGAAAAAACACTTATTTTTGTATTTAAAATATTTACTGCTCTTGCAAGATGGAGTTTACCCAATTCATCTGTCTGTCTGCGTCCTACTGCACTTTTATTAGAACCTTTCCAAATAGGTCGTTCATTTTCTTCAGAAAATGAAGAAAATATATCTAACTCATGTTTTAAGTACTAATCCCAGGATCATTCTTGATCTAAACTGTTATCTGCAGATGTCTCTCCAATACAAATTGAAATAAAATAAAGGTAATAATAATTCATAAACCTAGAACACAGCCTTTTAAGATAACCCTCCTGCATGGTCAATTATTTTTGCTGCCCTTTACCCCTTGATATATTTTTTTAAGTCTTGTAATCATGACAAGAATAATGAACAGTAGGTATGGAGCTAATAAAAAAATATGCAGGATGCGTAATGGAATTCTACTGTAAAGATAATTGTTATTTTAGGGCTAATTTTCTAAATTGTCTTTGCAAATATATTCATGAAAATGCACTTTTTCTGCCACTGGATGTGCTGGTGGAAACAGAAAATTTAAGAGCTTACGTTTATCCAAAGTAGCCTAGTGGATCAATTTCTGGACTTGGACCTGAGGCACCACAGCTCAAATTCCGTCTCTTAACCTTACTTCCCCATCTGTAAAATGTGAATAATGACCTACCACACAGATCTCGAGGGTTTAAAAGGATACTCTGCTCCTTCCTAGAATTCCTCCAACCATGCAATTTACAAGGCAGGATTTGGCCAATACCTCCTTCATTTTTATACTGAGCAAGACAAACTAATACATTTAAAGCTTTGCCTGCCTTGAAAAATGAAACCCTACAAAAGGGGTGGGTGGGTTTACAGTTACCTAATTCACTCACTTGAGCTAACTATAGTGCCATAGGTTTTATTTTCTGCACGGGTAAAGCAATGTGAATTTATGTAGTGGTCCTTAACTGGCATTGTAGATGTTTGCACAAATAAGGATAACTGCTGCAAAGTATTGGGCCCAAACTTATTACCTTGATTTCACATGAATTTAATTCAGAGAACCTTGTGTTTTCTTCAGCACTGCAAAGTGGATAACAATCAGTGTCTCTAGAGAATTCATACAGCAGAAGCAGAATGAAAATACTTGTATGAATTACTTCTGTTTCCCAAGCAAGAAGAATTCCGAGGGGGTGGGGGAGAGGAGCTCAAAATGCTAGTATAATCATGTGGATTATGACTGATATTAGTAGAACTTTCAATTCCCCCTTTTCCAATACAAATATAAACATCAATGTTTTTTACATTAAAATATCACTATAATGTGCATTACTAGAGCAAACGATTTCATTAAGATGATGATGTACTTATGGCTGTCTGCAGATCTGCTGTCAGATCATCAAACTTATTTTCAAATCAATTTGGAATAAGTTTTCCCTAGATGCACACACCAGCCTTTTACCATTGTTTCATTTCTTTACAAATTGGGCCTAATGAAGCAACAAGATGGCAAAAAATAAGATGGGAGTTAGCTTAACTCCTGTTAATATGTCTGATAGGAGACTAATGTTGTTGCTGTGGCTATTTTAGGATAACTTACAGCAATGACATGAGGTGCAGGGAGATTCCACCCTCATATTTGGGCTGCTGTCACTGAAACTCACCACCTCTGCTCTTCCAGAAGAGTCAGAGCCTAAGGCAGTGGCAGCAAGGTGAGAGGGGTCTTAAAAGAAAGAAGTCTAAGGTTTGGCAGGAAGCAGCACTCAGCAGTAAAGTGCGGGAGGCAAAGCACACATGCATCATGTGGGTTCAGGGAAGGGGCCTCAGAAACCAGGGGCGAGGTATTCTCATCAACTTGTATGACACTCTTGATTTATAGCATCTACAACGTTTATTGCAATTATATGAAATTTAATATCCACAACAGTGCATCAATATACCACAGTGCTCTCAAAGGCCATGGATGGACTGATTTCCGAGGCTGGTAGGCAGGTTAAAAAGCAATATATTCCCCCCCCCCGCTACTTTCTTTAATCCTAGCTACCATTACCATATGGCTATCTGCTACAGTTCCCGAGGCAGTGGCATGATTCTAGGGGTGGGACCCTGGGGTAATTACCGGATACCGGATTTACCGGTTTCCGGTTCTCAAAGAACCGGATTCCCGGATTAAATCCGGTATTCGGTACCGGTTTTATTTCATTGATTTCAATGGGGCACTGTGTCCCCATTGAAATCAATGAAATACAATTAAATTAATTCCTCCCCCCTCCCCCTCCCAGGCTGCGTGGGTGGAAGGGGGGACACCCCCCACCCA
>QEPC01001369.1:934263-953949 GCA_003113815.1 Sphenodon punctatus
GCTTCGACCACGTGCAGCCCCTCCTCTCCTCTCTTCACTGGCTCCCCCTTCCTGAACGAATCCTGCACAAGCTCCTAGTCTTCACCTATAAAGCTCTTCACAACCTTGCTCCCCCCTACCTCTCTGTGCTAATTTCCCTCCGTACTCCAGTCTGTGAACTCCGCTCCTCCTCTGTCCCCTCTCTCGGCTCCCCTAACTACCTTTGTCCCTTCTCCCTAGCTGCCCCCCACGCCTGGAATTCCCTCCCATGCCACATCCACCTCACCCCCTCCCTTTGTACCTTCAAATCCCTCCTCAAGACCCACCTCTTCCGCTCTGCCCTCCCTGACTCCTCACTCCCCTCATCTAACTCCTGCTGATATCCTCCAGCCAGTACAATCTGTTACCTAAGTGTACTCATATCCTCACCACATGGACCAACCAGCCATCATTCTCGATGCAACTAAGCCAAGCGCGTGCACCTGGGACCCACTTGTAAGCAGGGTAGGATCCTGCTTCCAGTGTAGACTGGAATCCCTGCTTACAAGTGGGTAGGATCTTGCTTTCTTCCACCCTGCTCTAGCAGTTTAATTCATTAGTTTCATAAGGGTCCTTGAGGACAGTGGAGCTGGACAAGCACTTCATAAGATAATTAAGGTAATAGGTTCCTTTATTTACTATTTGTAAGTAATGAGTTCTCTTCCCAATGGGTACATATTTAGCGCAACAACTTTTTGCTCTTTAGTAAGTGTTTGCTATGTTATGAATTCCAGGTGGGCTGGCAGCCTTATGTTTGTTACATAGGAGCCAAAGAAGGGATTAAGAATGGACTCCCAGCTGTCTGCATGCTCCCTTAAAAAGTTTAGCCCAGCAGGTGAGTAAGTGATCACAGCTGTTTAAGTGTGGGGCTTGACAATACTAAGGGTTGAGTTGAGATGCAATGAAAAAACTTCTTTTGTGATTGTTAGGTCCTGAAGAAGCTAGCATTGATTCCAGGACACTCTAAAGAAATCCTGAAACCACCCTAGAAAGCACTGCAGGTACTTTCATCTTAAGAAGGTCAGTCCTAATTATATCTATCACATTAGTCCTTAAGGTCTGTTCTGACCAATCTGAATATAGAAGTGGCTCCTCAGGTTAGGTTAGGTTATCATTTACTTTTTAGATATTTAGAGAAGACATTATGTATCCCTTCTGAACTTAATATTTAATATGAATTTTCTGTCCATAAGACTTTGTTTGTCTTCTTGGATAAAAACATGGTTTTATTGGTTAATGCTAGAAGTTTGGATGTTAATTTACAGTTAACCAATCTTTGTAACATTTTGATACTTGGTCTATATTGTTACACAATCTCTTGAATATTTGTATATTAATCTTTTGGTACTGTAAACGGTCTGATATTGCTTATTTATATGGTTATAGCTATAGATTGAACATTTACTGCAAGAAAGAAGCTTGTACACCCCCCCACCCCCCCGAGGAAGCCAGTTTTTCTGCTTCGGTGTTTTCCTGTACTTCAGTGAACAGTACTTCAATACCTATTTTGGGTTTTCATGTGCTTTTGTGAATTTGTCTCTTTTGTATTAAATTTAGAACATTTGTCCATTTGTGTAGCAGTACTTTTATGTTGTTCTAACCACACTCTCAGCAACATGACGTAAAGGCTAGATCAAGATTTGCTTTAGATGACATGAGTTACACATCCATAGTTTCACTTTTTGTGAACAACATGGTCATCTTAACCTCCTAGTTGTAAAACTTTTTTAGCAGCATACCACATTATACTTCTCAATATTTCAGGTGTCCAAACAGGGGAAATAGGCCTGGTCCTTTTTTACACTAGTACCAGATGCTCTGGTGCTCTAGTAGCCACTGCGTCGAAAAGTAAGGGATTGCCCTCCTTCGGCAGGATTATGGTATTTTCCCCACACACGTGGGGTGGTCCTGCCTAAGACAGGACTGTTGGGAGGTACACCTTATCGTTAGGCAATATATTCCTTGAACACTGTGTGTGTACATGTAGTACACATACTGGACAAACATTTCACAGAATAGTGTGTTCAGTATACATTTCCTTTTAAAACATGCATTCTCCATCTCATTTCCTGAAGCTACCAATTTTCACCCATTTCTTCATCATTCTGTCAGCCCACAGTATATAATCTGATGAAATCTTCAAAACAAATTATTTTGTCCCACTATAGAAAATATTATTTACTCCAGAATGCACTACTGAGGCTTTGACAACACCTTAAAATTACTGCAAAGCAATATTGCACATTAAGTGCAACCATATACTAGTACATGTATTTTATAGCAGCTGTAGAGTATTCTCAAATATATATTTAAGGCTTTCAGAAACTGCCATGCATTTTATTTCTCTTGACATTAATAAAAGTGTCAAATGCATTAACATGAAGAAATTCAGAATGTTCTATTACCTGTTTTCAGTCAGAGCGGTCAACCTGACCTTTACACAGTCAGTGGGTATTATTAGATGTTACAGGCCTCCCTCTTACCAGTCAATCCCCTGTGATGGATGAGACACCCATAATGTCTAATGGGGTTCCCACCAGAGGTTCACCCCAGTGAACCTCTGGCGGGAATCAGATTAACCCTAGGGATGGGCGAACAGAACACGGTTTGGATGTTCGGTCGTTCAGTTCGAAACCCGAGTTCGAGTTTGATGGTTTGGTTCAGCCGAGTTCAGTTTGGCTGAACTTGGCCAAACATTCAAAAATAGCGAAACCGAAACAAAATTGAAACCAAAACCTAATTTTTGGCCCTGGAAAGACATTTTTCCTGCCTCCGAACTCGTCTGATCACAACCAAGCTGTTCAGTCGTTCGAGAGTTCGGTTTGGACGTTCGGTTCAGATGTCCGAACAGACTGAGTTCGGTTCGAACTCTGAACATCCGAACCGCGTTCGCCCATCCCTAATTAACCACGGTTCTGGAGGTAAGACCGGCCTCACCTCCAGACTCATGGTTAGCGCAACCACGATCTGGGATCGGCGGAAGGTAACATTTGTTACCTCCCTGGCCCGAATCGTGGCCCAGACCACGCTGTGGGATAGGGCGCAGCGGCCGGATTAGCGTCTGCACCCGCCCGTCTCCCAGAGGGCAGGCGGCCAGGGAAGCGCAGGGGAGCGGGGCTGTGCGGCCGGACATCGTGCCGTAAGGCCCCGCCCCCTCCTTGATCCCCTGTAGGAATTAGGCTGGCACGTCTAAAAGACAGCTGGCCTGATTCCTTTCTGGGATCTGAAACGGAGGGATCTGAATTAGAGGGAGGCCCAGCATGTCTAAAAATACCCAGTGTTTAAAAGCCCATATAGATTATAGTTTTGATTAATACCAAATGATAATTTTCTTTTTTCAGGGTTGCAATAAATAATGAAAGTCTTTATGTGCCAATTAAAGTAGCTAGAGAAAGTCTCCTTCACATGCAGTCACTGAGTCATTTATTTAGATCTAATAACTGAGCATCAGTGGGTGTTTTTAGACAAGTACCTCCCCACCCATCATGCATGTTCCCAGGCCACACTGACACCCTATACAACCCTGCAACATGCCTGAAGGGCAAGTGATGGGTGGGAAGGTTAAAAATAGCCAATGATAGATCTTGATGGGTGGGGATTGAGAAGGGATTCTTAGGGGTTCACCACAGCATCACAAAATGCCCATAGAATGACTGAGAATTTAGTCATGTTGCATGTAAGTTTTAAAACCACCACCACCGAGATTTGTGGACAGACCTGTGACAAATCTTGAAAGTGTTAAAAAGATGACACTCCAAAGCTTCAAGGTAGATAAAAGAACAAATATAATTTCTAGTGATCCCTTTTACAGACTTGCTAGACAGAAATATGCACACTGATCTATGACAGGTATGGAAGTTCTTTTCAACAACCCACACTGCACACATTGAGTTCTTTGCATTTTTTGTTGCCTGCTGGGTCATTAAAGATTTTGATATGTGATCCAGGGATAAGAAAAGCATCTTTTAGCTCTGAGGCAGTGATACACAGTACTCTTACAGGCTTTTAAGTGACAGCTACCCTATATTATCTGCATATAAAATATTGTAAGCTCCAACTATCACATTCTCCTACCAAGGGTTAAAACTGCTCACAAAATAAATTGCATTTTCTAATGTAAAAATTTGTTTTAAAAGTGAATAGATAATTAAAAGGACTGTCATACCGACATGTTTTCATAGTTTCACACGAAGTGTTTATTAAATTTTGTGAAGGCAAATTTTCAAACTAATTTATCTTAATTGCTTTGGTATATTGAAATACCAAGACAAGACTTACTATAGCAGCACTTAAATTCACAAAATCTGTCCCTATAACATTGTTACAATATTTTCAACAAAGGAAAAGGTTGGCAAAAACAGAATACTGCCCGTTTTATTAACTCATAAAAAAAACCCCACCACAATATTATAACAGAGCCTTTATGTAATATTTCCAAAAGACCTAATCTTCATGTAATTGAGACTAATATTTCTAAAAGCATTAGCAAAATGCACTGGAAAAGTTCTTTTAATATTTAGACCCATCTTTCCAACACTTACCAGAACAGTGAAGGCTGGAGGTGTGCAGGTTTATTTTCATATTTTATGTGTGTCTTTAAGCTGGGAGCAGTTCTTTATACGGTATTTAATTTTATGTTTTGTATTTACAGTTTTAAAAAGTGATTCACAGGATTTTTTGGACAAATGTCAACCCTCAAACTTTCTCTTTAACCTTCCCCCCCCCATGAGGGGGTTTGGTGTTCGGTGTCATCAATATGCTGATGACACCCAACTTTACCTCTCGTTTTCAGCTGATCCAGGCCCGGCAGTCTTGGTGCTTACTCGATGTTTGGCGGCTGTGGGGGATTGGATAAGGGTAAGCCGTCTGAAGCTGAAGCCTGAGAAGATAGTGGTGATGCTGGTGGAGGAACTGGGGGGTTAGAGGCCCCCATCATTGATGGGGTTTGCCCCTCCTTGGTTCCTCAGGATCATAGTCTGGGGATGCTCCTCGATTCACAGCTCTGCTTGGATGCTTAGGTGGCAGCTGTGGCGAAGAGCGCATTCTGTCAGTTACATCTGGTACGACGGCTGCGGTCGTATCTCTCAGACTCCAACCTTGCCACCATCATCCATGCCTTCATCATCTCCAGACTGGACTACTGTAACACGCTCTACATGGGGCTACCCTTGGTGATGGTCTGGAGGCTGCAGCTGGTGCAGAATGCAGTGGCCTGTTTCCTTATGGGGACTGGCCGACGCGAGCAGAAAACACCAGTGCTCTGTATGCTGCACTGGCTGCCTATAGTCTTCCGGGCCCAATTCAAGGCGTTGGTTCTTACCTATAAAGCCCTATGCGGTCTGGNCAGCTGGTGCAGAATGCAGTGGCCTGTTTCCTTATGGGGATGGGCCGCCGTGAGCACATAACACTGTTCTGTATGCTGCACTGGCTTCCTGTAGTCTTTCAGGCCCAATTCAAGGCGTTGGTTCTTACCTATAAAGCCCTAAGCGGTCTGGGTCGCACTTACCTGCAGAACCACCTCACCCCCCAGGTTCTGGATCAGCCCCTACAGTCATCCGACAGTGCTCTTCTCAAGATCCTCTGAGTTTATCGGGTGGCCACAATGGAGAGGGCGTTCTCACTGGCCACTCCCTCCCGGTGGAGGCCTGCCTATTCCTGGACCTTCCTTCTTTTTGACAGAAGAGTAAGACCTGGTTGTTTCACCAAGTGTTTGGTGAGGAGTGGGTGGTGGGTTGGGAGGATTTTGGGTGGGGGGGGGATTTTTATCCTTGAGGCTGTGATGTTCTATTTTATGGTTAGATTTTAATATGTATTTTATTGTTTTATTTATTTTACTTGTAAGACACCCCAAGCTACTGATGGCAGGATGGGGCAGGATATTAAATATTGAAATAAATACAAATAAATAAATATTATTTGCCTATTACCTTCCCTAATTTGCATATTGCCTCCCCTGATTTACATAACTGCACCCCAGACAGAAGATAAGCAGCTGCTCACCACCAGATCTCCAGCTTTCCCCACTGAAGACCCTCTCACCCCCCCATACTCCAGAAGGTGGAAATATGTGGGTGGTCTTCAGGATGTAATTAAGGAGCAGCCATATGGCTCTCACTATGATAAATCCAAGATCTCCTCACCCCCACCTTCCCCCACCTCAGACCCTCATGCCCCCATAACCCCAGCTTTCCTTATCCAAGATTCTCTAACCCCCCTCCCCACCCATACCCACAGCTTAATCCCACCCCAGTTCCACCCTTCCATATCTGCTGCTGCCAGGGTGGAACCCCAATGGTCAGGCTGCGTTGCACTGACCCACCTGGAGGGGAGATGTTGCCAGTGAGAACCGGGCAGCTTGGGGCATTTTCAAAGTGAGGGAGAGGGTGGCTGGCCAGAGCAGGTGTGCCCAAAGTAAGTGGAGCATGCTGGGTGGCCAAAGACCCACTGATCTGGGCTGCTGCTGCCAAGGCTGGGACCTAAACAGCCAAGCTGCACTGTCTGAGGCTGTCCCACCTTGGAGGCATGTCCAGGAGAAGCGGGGGTGACAGAGCTGACCCAGGTGGAAGGGAAATGTTACTGGTGAGAGCCAGGGAGCTAGGGGCATCCTAGGAGGGTGGGAGGCTGACCCTAGAGAAATGGTGCCCAAAGTGAAAGGAGAATCCTGGACAGCTAGAGGGGAGATGCTGCTGGTGAGAACTGGGGAGCTTACCGCTCAGCATGATGGATTCATGCTGTGCTCCTGTCCCTCCATGCTTTGCTTTCCTTACGACGCTCTCCTCGTCTTGCTCCCCTCACTCCACTCTGCGTGCGCACCGGGCAGCCTTTAAATTGAAAAATTGACTGCTGCGCAGGCTGCACATGGAGCCAAACAGGTGCAGCAAGAACCCAGGATTGACTCAGCAACATCGTGTGATCGACTGGGCAATCACAATCGATGTTCTGGGCAGCTCTGGCCTCAGCCCTCTCAGGGTATCGCAGCAGCTCACAGCAAGTGAAGGACCTGGAACATATTATCTAGGCTTGAACTGAACCTTTGTTAACATTTTTAACAGTATTATATGAAATGTCACAGTCCCAAACTGGAAGGGATCTGAAGGGTAATCTAATCCAGCCCTCTGTCCCAGGCCAAAACTAAGACTAAGGATGTTAATAGTTCATGGGCTTGCACCAGCCACCACACGTGGCACCACGTGCGCGCGCACACACACACACGGACTGCTGCTCCAGCAATCTCGCTGTCCCCAGGTGCGCCCCCTCTTCAGCTGTCAGGCTGCCCCTGGAGCCTCCTTTTTCGTGGGGGGAAAGAAGAGGAGCGGGGAATCGAGGATCAAAGAAAATCTCATCTCTGTAGAGATGGCTGGATTCCGGGGAATGGTTCTCCTCCTCCTATCCCTAGGAGCAGGTCTGGGAAGGGAACCTGAGGAAGATGCAGCAAGGATGCTTCCTATCCTCCCTCCCCTCTCTGCCGCCAGCTCCAGGACGGGATCGCCCAGGCAAAACACGGCACACAACGCATGTGTCTGCATTCCCCTCTCTCTGACAGTTGTCAGACCTTGAACTGCAGGGGACCCTAACAAATGGGACCAGGCCCTAAGGTTGCCTGCTGCCCCCATTTGGGCCATGTTAACCTGTGCTGTGTGCTCTGCATTTCTGGGAATAACGTGCCATGGGGCTGCCCCCGAGCAGCCCCAGAGCAAACATCTGGCAGCCATCGTTCAGATAGATGGGTGAATCTGGAACTACCGTGGGCCAATGTGGGGCAGCATCTTTTTTGTTATCACCCAAAGACTGAGAAGATACACTTCTGTATTGGGTAAATAGTTACCAAGTCCCTGACAATAGTATCTGTGCAATAAGAAACTGTCTTGACAACATGTATTATTGTCTGTAGAATGAGGGGCACTGGCACAATGGGTGCTTTTAGATGGATGGCACCCACGGCTCTGCTCCACCTCACACCCAGGCAGCCCATCCATCTAAAGGTGGGCTGCCAGATGTACAGTTATTTATTTTATTTATTTATAAATATTTGTTAGCCGCCCGCTCATGCCTATGGCATCTCGGGGCGGCTTACAGCATAAAAACACACAATAAAATTCATTAAAACAATGTTTTAAAAATACAATCCCCCTCTACCCCACCCTCCCACCCTCCCCTCCGAAGGCCTGGGCGAACAGCCAGGTCTTGCAGGCTCACCGAAACGCCAACAGACCTGGGTCCAGGGAGGCTTCCTCCGGGAGGGAATTCCAGAGCCTAGGCCCGGCCACTGAGAACACCTTCTCCATTGTGGCCCCCCCGCTTTACATGGGGGACCTCCAAAAAGGCGTCCCCGGTAGACTGCAGGGATAGCTCTGAGGCGCGGAGGGCGAGGCGGTCCCCAAGGTATGAGGGACCCAGACCGTGTAGGGCTTTATAGATCAACACTAGCACCTTGAATCGGGCTCGGTACGCTATAGGCAGCCAGTGCAGAGTACAGCGCACAGGTGTTATGTGCTCCCGCCTTCCCGTCCCCATAAGGAGACGGGCCACTGCATTCTGCACCAGCTGCAGCCTCCGAACCAGAAACAAGGGAAGACCCAGGTACAGTGCACTGCAGTAGTCTAGCCTTGAGGTGATGAAGGGATGAATGAAGGTGGCCAGGTCGGGCCTGGAAATGTATGGACACAGCCTCTGTACCAGATACAGCTGGAGGAAGGCAGCCTTAGCCACCATCTCTACCTGCCGATCCATCCGGAGCCCTGAGTCCAACAGCCCCCCAGACTCCGAACCTGCTGGGCTACAGGAGGGCGGACCCCCCCTACCAGGGGAGCCAGTACCTCCCTCGCCCTACCCACCACCGTCATCTCCGCCTTATCAGGATTGAGCTTCAGTCTGTTCTGCCGCATCCAATCTGCCACAGCCTCCAAACACTGGGAAAGTAATGACACAGCAGGACCTGGGTCAGTTGAAAACAAGAGGTATAACTGAGTATCGTCAGCATATTGGTGACATTGCACCCTGAACCCTCTCACGATCTCCCCCAGGGGCTGCATATATACATTAAATAATAGTGGAGGGAGACAAGATCGAACCCTGCGGAACACCACAGGTCAAGGCCCGGGGGCTTGATGTTTCAGCCCTCAGCACCACCCGCTGGCTTCTCCCCGAGAGGAATGAGCGGAACCACCCTAGGACAGTCCTGTCCAGACCCCCCAGGTCTCGAAGCCGTCTCAGCAGCAGCCCATGGTCCACGGTGTCAAATGCGGCTGAGAGATCTAGCAGGATCAAGAATGTTGAACATCCTGCATCCATCTCCCGGCGGAGATCATCCACCAAGGCCACCAACGCCGTCTCCATACCATAGCTGGGGCAGAACCCAGATTGAAAAGGGTTCAAATGTGCCTGGAGCTGCAGTGCCACTGCCCGTTCAATAACCTTCCCTAAAAAGGGAAGATTAGGAGATGGGTCGGTAGCTGGCGAGAGCATCCACATCCAAAGATGGCTTCTTCAGCAGGGGGTGCACTGCCGCCTACTTGAGACTGGGTGACCATCTCCCCTGCCAAAGGGACTCGTTCACTACCCTCGCTAACACCGTCCCCAAGGTCTCCCTGGAGGCTTTCACCAACCAGGATGGGCACGGATCTCGTTCACAACTAGTGGCTCTAACAGACCCCAGGACATTCACCGCAGCAGCTGGCATCACTTCCTGAAACTAATCCCAGAAAGATCGACCAGACAGTGCCTCCATAACCTCATGCCCCTCGCTTACCGTTTCCAATCCGATGTCAAAGTTACTCTGGATCTGAGCGATTTTGTCTGCAAAGTAGATGGCAAACTCCTCACAGCAGGCCTGGGACAAGTCCCCGTCCAGGCGGAGGGAGGCCGGACTGACCAGCCCCCGCACCACCCGGAACAGCTCCGCTGGACACAACTTTGCAGACGCTATGAGGGCAGCAAAGAACTCCTTCTTTGCTGTCCTCACAGCCTCAACATAGGACCGCAAGTGGGTCCTATGGAGAAGTCGGTCAGATTCAGAGCGACTCTGACGCCAGTGTTGCTCTAGTCTCCTACCTACCTGTTTCATACACCGCAGCCCCTCAGTAAACTTCAGTAAACCAAGGGCTATGCGGTGACGAGACGGAGGGAGAAGACGTCTCGGAGCCACCCTGTTGATGGCCTCCCCAAACAAGATGTTCCAATGCTGGACAAGCTCATCCACAGAATGGTCGTCCTGGTCTAAGGTTAACTCCCTCAAAGTCTCCTGGAACTGCTGAGGTTCCATCAGCCTCTGAGGGCGGACCAACCTAACTGGTCCATTCCCCTTCTGGAGGAGGTGCGCTGAGAGACTGGCCTGTAGGAGATAATGATCCATCCATGACAAGGGCATGACCCTCACATCCCCCACTAACGGATCACCCACCTCAAGGCCAGAACAAAAGATCAGGTCGAGAGTATGCCCCCCAACATGGGTCGGGCAGTTGACCACTTGGGACAAGTCCATGGTTGTCATGGCGGCCATGAACTCATGCTCCGCTCCTACAAGGTGTCGGCATGGGCGTTGAAGTCCCCCAGGACCAAGGTCCTGGAGGAGTTCAGCGCCACCTCCGAGGCCAGCTCTGCTAGAGCGGCAAGGGATGCTGCCGGACAGGAAGGAGCCTGGTATACCAGCAGCACCCCGAGCTTGCCCCCACCCAAATCAAACACCACATGGAGGGCTTCAGTACCTGAAATCTCCCGAACTGGATAGCTCCTAACTGGCCATCCCTCTCTAAAAATAATAGCTACACCTCCCCCCCCGGCCCCCCGTGTGGGGCTGGTGCTGAACAGCATACCCGGTCGAAACGAGGTCTGCTAAAGCTGGTCCTGCCCCCTCGTCCAGCCAGGTTTCTGTGATACATGCAAGGTTCGCTGCCTCAGCCAGGATAAAATCTTGGATCACTGGGGCCTTATTCGCTACAGACCTTGCATTCAGCAGCAGCAGCAGCCCTTTACAGGCGGACCTTAAATCCTGATCCTCTCTCTTACCCTCAGTGGGGGTGGGGGTGACTCTCTTAACCTCCACCAGGAACCTCGGTCGCCTGGGAGGAAGAGTCACCCTGCTTGCCGATGGAGCAGAAGCATAACAGGCACTGCCTGCTCTGCTCTCACCCTACTTGCAGTGCTCTAGAACATCCCAGAGCACCACCAGCAGAGTGGGTCGCCCAAACCTGGGGCACTGGCCAGAGGTGGAGCTGCTATTCATCTACTTGGCAAATAGCCACTGCAGCTCCACTTAGCTGCGGGTTGATCTAGGCAATGCCACGGAGCTGTGGTGGCAGACTAGAGTGTCAGGCAATCCACCCATAGCTCTAAGGTGTGGGAGCAGGAGGCCCCATGCGGGCTGACTATTACAGGGCGCAGCAGCTTCAAAGTCTATGTAAACCCGGCACAGGTGGGGCTGCACGCAGGGGACGTGGGTGTGGCTACTGTCAGAGCAGACCAGGGGGTGGTGGGCAGCCTCAGCTCCTTCTAAGGACACCCATTATCTCTCAAGTAGGAATGAGACAAGTAGCAACACATCAAGTAGCAAATAACCAAGTAGCAGCAATTTTACATGTATGTTTAGCTGAGTGGTGACCACACAGAGCATCTTCCCTTGTTTTCACCATATCTATATGGCCACTGGTGGACTAGAAATCATATTTACACATTAGCTTGGGTATCTGTTTTTGAATCGCGTAGCCTGTAACCCCAGTTAGCTGTGGCCATTACAGACTTCATGGGCACCTGACCAACCCATGGTATAAGATTATAAATGGCAAATGAATAGTAGGTTTATTTATTTATTTTCTGAATTTAGGCTTAATAGCTACTGGAAAAATGCAACCAAGAAAAAAAATTACCCAGGACAATTGATACATCTCTGTTCAGGAGCACAGCCATAGTTTAGTTTTGATTTTTAGTTTTCTTGAGGTCTTTTAAAATGTTTTTTAATCCATTCAGGTAGATGCACATTGAACCTCAGAATCTGTACCAAATGAGTAAGTATTGTAGTCAGCACATTTATACTATTCAATTCTGCATTTTCAAATTCTTAATCACTAATTATTCTTGCTTTTAGACACATTGGACAATTTCTCTGATATTTGAAACCCTATGTTTTTCAGGGGGTATCTTTTCCGCTTATGCCATTGCCTGTAATTACATTCGTGACTACAGACAGATGTTCTGACTAATTTTCTACTATTGTATGTACATAATATGCTTTCACTTTCTCTCACACTCCCTCATGTAGGTCAACTCCTCATCGATTAGAGATTTATTGCCAAGTGTCCTAACTGAGCAATCAGCTGAAAGGCACAGAAAGCTGGTGTGTGATTTTGAGATTCAGGCCTTGGATTCAGTTCCTGGAAAGTTCCCTAGTATCAGATAAAAAAGAATTGAAAGAAATAACCTGTAAACAACTGAGATTTTGTAGACAGATTATACAAATAAAATCTTGAATAAACTCAAGCCACTTGTTTCAGTTAATGTGGGCCAGTTACCATGGGACTCTTCAGTAATATGTTGGATGGATGTTCTTAGGGGAATAACCGACCGTCAGTGGATGAAAAACAGCACTCCTGAAAACAGGGTGGGTGCAACAGAGCAGCTGCCCTAGATGAAAACCCACTCTCCACAACTCTGGGCCAGTCCACTGTGGTGTCTGAGTGGGGGTGCGGACTGTCAAACTGGGTTTATGCCGCACTGTGGAAGTTCCGCTGCTTTATGCTACTGGTTGGGGATAGCAGAGTTGGCCCCTCTGGTCCACCAACCCCTAGTCATGGAAGTCTTCACTTCATCACCCCACCCCAACTGGGATCCAAGGATGGTACTTCCAGGAACTTCATCCCAAAGGGACATCCCAGGCAAGTTACCATGGAAGTGAAACAACAAAACTTTCTATACGTTCTGTGTTCACCATTTTGGACATATCCATCATAGACTCAAGCCTGCATTCTCTGCGCATCAATGCATTTTACCTAGGAAATGCAGATCTAGTTCCAAGTAGACATCTCTAAAAAATTCCATCAGATAGAAAATGTTTGTTAAAGAATTCTACAGTTTGCAATTATGCCAAAATAGTACAATGCTTAGCTTTTGTCTTGGATTTTTCTCACACAAATAAAGGTATGTAGGAAATGTTAAATGCATGAATTAATGGTAACTATGATATTTTGTTAAGTTCTACAAGGCACAAAAACCTCTCCAGTGCCTCTTCTTGAAATCTGGAAAAGTTCTTTCTTTAATTAAAAAAAAAAGAACACTAAGAAAATCCACCATAAAAACAAATAACTTTTTTAAAAAACAAAAAACAAAAGCCAACCAAGGGAAGACCAAGATAGAGTGAGCAGGTGGTCATTATGTGATCTCATAGCATGTAACAGCTGCACATGTTGCCTCTACTACATCCAAAAATTGGTTTGGCTCACTGTTTTGCCAAAATAGTGGCCCGTAAGCAATATGGTGAAAAGAATACTGGAAGCCACAACAAAACTGTATTCCCCTGCTGTTCAAAGCATGGTTTTGCTAAAAAGCAGAGAACACCATCACACACAAATCTGAGCCTTCTATCAGTTAGAAAACAGGATCAATAAACAGGAAGTTAACTTTCCTTTCAGCTCCTAAATAATATACAATGACATTGGCATGCCTTGTTTTTGTATAATCAAAACCAATCTTAGAACAGAGGCATTAGTAATTTAAAGATACATAATCTTACGTTGTGCTTTTTCATTACAAAGATGTTTTTCTTGCATTGGTGGTTCTGAGACACCGATATCAAAGTACATGGTTTATCAGAACCACCAATGCAATGGGGACTGTGTGGCAGAAGGAATGAACAGCAGTATAAACACATACCTGATGCTTCTCGAGCTTTCACCTTCAGACCTGCAAATGAAATAAAAGAAATGTAGTTAGAATGCCAACTCAAAAAATTATTTATTTGTATATTTATTTTAATGTATATACCACCTCTTTCCATAAGCTCAGGGAGGCTTGCAAGCAATCAATAAAATAAGTCATATAAAATACCAATTAAAACCCCCGTACCCACCCCCCAAGCCCTGATTCCACCTGCCAATGTGCAGTAATAAAATAGACAGACTTAGGGATACATTCTCCATACACTTATTCCTAGTGTTTTGTTTTTTTATATACTTTTGATACCAATAAACATTTATAAAAACAGTTCTATTTTAAAATATCAGGAAATCAACTGCAAGAAAACTAAAGAGAACAGTTAGAGTCAATAATGAGAATAGTTAAATGCATACGGTCATATTCTTGAACTTTCATAGAAGACCTTTTGTAAATGTGTACTATTGAAGATTTATGTTCCACATTTGTAAACTATAAAATGTCAGCCTCCAATATACCATAAAAGCAGCAGACTAGCTTTTGCATTCTTTAGCCTTTCTTCTGTTGTTAGTATTAAAAGGTCATTGACAAATACATTTAGGAATCTAAATTCCAGGCTTTTTAAACACTGTTCTTCTTTCAAAGACCTTATGGACTTCAAATGCTATTGACTGAAAATAAATTGTTTTTGCATATAAAAACATTCTATGCTGCTTAATTAAATAAATTGTGGAATGCATGGGAAGAATGTACACTTGACATTTAAAGGGCTACCATTACATTGTGTCTAAGTTAAAAAAAAAAAAAAAAAAAGTGTATCCAAATTGCAAACCTACTTTTTAAAAATATGAGATTTAGCATGTCGTCAAATTGACAAACTTGAAGAAAAACAGGAAATTGAAATAGATACACTTTTAATGTTTCATGAATGAGTGCAAAATCTAAAGAATACATAAAATCATTTCCCTGGTTCTCTCAAAACTTACATCTGGTTTCAGTGCTGCAGAAGCCCTAAAAATATTGGTCTCTGCAGCTTTGTAAAGTAAGGAAGACAAGTTTCAAGTCTGATTAATCTGTCCTGATTCTTTCCTTACATTTCCAATAGGCTTTTAAAAAATAAATGAATAAATAAATACAAATAAAATAAGCAGCTGACTTCACACTCTTCGTAAGAAGCCAAATACAATGAAATATCAACAGCTATTAACTTCTACAAAGTTAGCTGTTCTGGGTATCTGCACTGAATTATCTATTTCTTTTTTAATCCTTTGTGGCAAATGCTTAGTCCAAGCAACAGCACAGCACCTGTATACAACTAATTGTAAGTCACCTTTCCATGTGAAAAGTTAATGCACTTCTGCACAAAATTAGATCAGAACTATTTCAAAACGAAGACAAGAATTTTCAGTTAGGGCAAGTGAATCTCTCTCAAACAACATCAACACCAAATTCTAGATCAAAGATCTTTTTGAAGTAGATGCAACAATCATTCTGTGTCAGGTAATGAATAATTGAGAATATTTTAAAATCATGATATGAACAAAATGGCAGGAAGGTAATAAATTATTTTTTGTGGAGCAGAAGGGTTGAAACAATCTTAGATATCTGCAAATGAGTGAAATTTTGTTAATGAACGTTGAAACAAAGCTTGTCATAGATCAATTTGCATTAAAGAAGTTGGTGTTGGTCTCTAAATTACATTACTTATAAGTACTTGTAAGGAATGTGACACTATTTTGAACAAAAATTTAAAAAAACAAACAAACCATTAAAACACTTCAGTTAGTTTTCTCCCAAGGGTCTTGCACAAATATTGGGAAAGCACTGTCAAACTCCCTGTATGAGTGCAAACAAAGCTGTTCTTGTGTCATGGGGTGAAAACAGACATGGCGCTAACCACCCTTTAGTGGTGGTCATTTATGCATGTTTCAGGGCTGCATAGGGCACCAATACAGCCCTGCAACATGCATAAATAACCACCAAGGGTGGTTAAAGGGTGGTTAGCGTAATGTCTGTTTTCACCCATGGTTGCATTTGAATTTTAGGATTTTAAACCTAGCCCAATAGGTTGGGTTAAATTGACCCGAGGGGATACAAAAGACTTAAAACTTTTAAAGCAAACTTCTACCACTCCATACTCCATGTATTCCTCAACCATAATGGGCTCAATTGCCCCATGGTGTTTCATGTCCCCTCCCCGAACTTGTAATTTTTTTTAATTTAAGGTTTATACTCTGATGCTGTTGGGGCCAGTTTGACCCCAGTTGCACTGCATGGGAAACTGAAAATACTATGCACCTAGGGTGCTTGGGGTAATATTGCCCCCCCCCCCCCAAATGCCGTTAAAATGGCTTATTTTTTTCATTATTTCTTTAAATGCTTAAACCAGAACCTGTTATTTCCATTTGTTATGAGAAAGAAGGAAATAGAAAAAATAATATAGCATTGTATCTGGTTTCATAAACGACATTTTTGTTGTGTACAAAAATATCACTACAAAGGCAGGGGTCTGTTATACCACAAGCTAAAGAAACCAATTTACAAACAAAGTGTGTTGTATATTTTTTAGCAGTTATCACCTTTCTGGTGTGAACCTTCAAAACTGTTTTTTTCATCATAGCTGCTTGCAGAGTTCATGTTGAAGAATACTTATCAATCAGCCACGTGGGGTAGTTTCCGCCCCTCCATTTACTTGCTAAGTGACCCTTTTGTCAGTAAGGGTCAACGTCTGTTTGCAGTAAGGTTGTTATCTAAAGGAAGATCAGAAACTTTCTGGAGCCATCTCAGAGGAATACAAAGATAATTAGATAGATAGAATCACTAATTGCTTGGTAAACACTTAGATACTCAGCACCCTAGCTGAAAGCTCAGCTTTGCAATTGTGTTGTTGGTTTGCAGAGCAGTTACGTTACCTGCATCTCTGAAATTTAAACTTCTTAAGTTGCCTGCATTTTCATTTATTTAAAAATGTTACTTTTGCAATGTGTGTTCATATTTCATGTTCCAAAAATGGTGGGGTCAATTAGACTGCAACTGCAGAGCAGTTAAAATGCCTGCATTTCTCAAGTTTAACCTTAACCTTCTCAAGTTGCCTGCATTTTCATTTGGTTGAAAATGTTACTCTCCCTTGTTTTTTTAATTATGGCTTAATTGAGGCCTGTTTGACCTGACCACCAGATTAGTATTCGACTTCCTAGGGTTAATAATATAGAGTAATATGACCAGACTAAGAGGATTGCTATTTTGAGGGGCCCAGGAATTTTCAGGATTGTTGGTGCTGTGGCCAACCTTAGAATTTGCAAGGCTTAGGGTGAAGATAAAATACAGGGCTCCTGGCGATTCCACCCACCCCCTTCCATGTGACCCCAGCCCTTTCAGGGCACCTCTACAGGGCTCTAGAGATAGGGTATTTTCAGACGTTACGAGATCACAGTGAACCACGGTGAATACGCACCTGTGGTCAATGTGTCTCGAACGTCTGTTTGGTGGCCGCCAGATGTTCGCCACAGTCAATACCCGCATGGGGTCAATTTGAACCACGCTTCCCGAGCTAGCGGGGGGAATGTCCTGGGAAGCGTGGTCAAAGAGATCCCCAGCTGGGACCCCAAAAAAGTAACATCTGGCCGGGCGCCACGGCCCGGGATCCTCGGCGGGATCCCGGGCCATGGCGAATCCAGTCCGATGCGGCCGCCACATTGGCCCCGCCGCCCGCCCGTCTCCCCGGAGGACAGGTGACGGGAGCATGGAGGGGGCGGGGCCGTGCGGCCGCACGTTGCGCCGCGCGGCCCCGCCCCCTCCCAGATTCCCTGCCGGGATCCCCCGGCACATCTGTTGCGGCGTGACGGGGTGACCCCAACGGGGAATGAATAGGGTGATTTCGGTACGGGGCCAATGGGCCCCGTAACGTCTGAAATCACCCATAGTCATATTTGGGGCCCTGCTAAGAGAGTGTGTGACCCTGCACTCTGCCCTGGAGAAATTGGGGGCCACTGTGGGGCCCCCAGAAGTAGAGAAAAGAGTGAGGGATGGGGCAGATGCCCTGTAATAAGGCCAGGCCTGGTTGGTGCCCAGTGTAGGTTTCTTGAAAACTGACTTGGACTGCCACATGCGCAACAAGGAGCAGAGGTCGCAGCATCTTTATCATAAGGAACCTAAAGGTTTTCTCTGTAGTGGGTCCTGGTTTGTGAATGGTGTCCCATAAATGCATTGGGTTAGGGATTTGGAAGATATTGGTCATTTTCTACACTAGGAAACTACTCTGAGGTTAGCTATTTCCATGCAGTTTGATTAAAAGTTCACTTTGGTCTTTCCCTTGCTTTAGTCTGAATGATCCAGTTACTTGTAGATCTACCATAAGTTTCTACCATCTCCATTCTACATAAAGAAAGTCGTTTCCTCTCCACACTTATCTGAAATTGATCTCATGTGTTATCTTTGTGTACCTCAAATTTAATTTGTATACGACAGAATTTCTTCACATTATCCAATGCATCTTCTCAAAACACACACTCAAAGGGTATACGGGGCATGGGTACATGCACATTTCTAGGGTACTACTAGGTATTATTAATATTAATTATTATTATTATTATAAGCATGTATATAATGCCAGCTATGTACCTGGCACTTTACAGAACAATAAGATAGACGTGGTCCCTGCCTACAGCTTACAATCTAATAGACACGGAGGAGGGAGGCAAGGAGAGGGGACATAAGGAGGGACACGGGATAAATAACGTTCAGCGGATGCGAAGTCTCAGGTGCACGTGCTTGGCTTGGTTGCAGTTAGGCAGGAGGCTGTGGGGAGGGCAGACAGTAGATATTAAAGAAAAGTTCTAGCAAGTGTCGGGAAAGATGGGGAGAAAGAGGTGGATTTTGAGGAGGGATGTGAAGGTTCGGAGGGAGGGGGCAAGGTGGATGTGGGGAGGGAGGGAGTTCCAGGCATGGGGGGCAGCAAGGGGGCAGAGGAGGAATGAAGAGTACGTGCAGGAGTGTGTAAGGAGACGAGGGCTGAGAGGTAAGAGGGAGTTAGGTTGTGAAGGGATTTGTACGCCAACACCAGGAGTTTGTGAAGGATGTGTTGTGCAAGGGGGAGCCAGTGAAGTGAGGAGAGGAGAGGCTGCACGTGGTCGAAGCAACGGGCCGAGTGAATGAACCTAGCAGTGGAGGTTTGGATGGAGATAAGGGGGGACAGGTGAGAGCAAGGGAGGCCAGTAAGGAGGTGGCTACAGTAGTCAAGGCAAGAGATGACCATGGCGCGAACAAGGGTTTTGGCAGAGGAGACTGAGAGAAAGGGGCGAATCTGAGCAATGTTGTGGAGGGAGAAGTGACAGGACTTGGCAACAGAATTGATGTAAGGTTTAAAGGAAAGGTGAGTATCGAAGACGAAGCCCAAGCTACGGGCTTGGGGAACACAGTGGATGGTGACTCCATCAATAAGGATGGACAGGGAAGAGGGAGAGGAAGGGTAGGGAGGAAAGATAAGGAGTTCAGTCTTAGCCATGCTGAGCTTGAGTTGACGTCGGGACATCAAGGCGGAGATGTCAGAGAGACAGTTGATGAGGTGAGCTTGGACAGACGGGGAGAGACGGGGTGGAGAGATAGAGTTGAGTGTCATCAGCATAAAGGTGGTATTGGAAGCCGTGGGAGGCAATGAGTTTGCCAAGGGACAGGGTGTAGATAGAGAAGAGGAGTGGACCCAGGACAGAGCCTTGGGGAACCCTAACCAAGAGGGGGAGGGAGGAGGATTTGGAGTTGGGAAGAGACACATTAAAGGAGCGGTCAGAGAGGTAGGAGGAGAACCAGTTA
>QEPC01001369.1:957846-979652 GCA_003113815.1 Sphenodon punctatus
GGGGACGCCGCGGCCGCTGGTGCTGGGGGGTGGGCTCTTTTTTTTAACAAAAATCCAGGCTGGGCAGGGTGGGTGGGGGGTGTCCCCCCTTCCACCCGCGCAGCCTGGGAGGGGGAGGGGGGAGGAATTAATTGTATTTCATTGATTTCAATGGGGACACAGTGCCCCATTGAAATCAATGAAATAAAACCGGTACCGGTATACCGGATTTAATCCGGGAATCTGGTTCTTTGAGAACCGGAAACCGGTAAATCCGGTATCCGGTAATTACCCCGGGGTCCCACCCCTAGTTAATAGCTTATTAAATCCTAGCTGTCCCTATCTGGAGTTAGAATCATTGGCTGCCCACTGTGATGAATTTGTCACCTACATTGCAGACAAAGTCACTCTTATTTGGCTCGACTTGGGCATTGCTAGTTTGAATGTAGAGTCAGAGTTTGGGATTGAGGAAGCCTGATCTTGTCTGGTTTCCTTGGATCAGCTTTAATTGATCTCGCACATGGATGTACCGGATGTGCTTGGAGGGGTGCGGGCGACCAGTTGTGAATTAGGTCAGTGCCTATCCTGGCTGGTGAAAGCCAGCAGGGAGACACTGGGGCAAGGAGACACTGGGGTCGTTGCTGGTCAGGGTTGTCAATGACTCCCTTTGGGAGGGCAGGGGGCCTGACTGCCTCAAGATTGAAGACATCCGCCCTCTGTTTTCTTGAGCATCTCTTGATGTTGACTCCCCTGCCAGCTATTGCCCTGTCTCTAACCTCCCCTTTTTAGGGAAAGTTATTGAATGTGAGGTGGTCTTGCAGCTCTGGGCGCATGTCATGGGATTGGAGTCTCACTGCCCCACTCTAGGCTGTCATGACACAGTTTCCCTGGCTTGCAGCTCTCACTGGATCAGCTCTCTCTATAGAACTGATTGAGCCTGCAACGGGTGAACCTTCTTGTCACCTTTTCAGCCACAGAGCAGGTGCGGTGCCACCCCTAGGGTGGATGGGGCAATGTCCCTCCTGCCCCACCATGCACCCAGTAAGGTAGGTACTACAGTACTTACCTTTTCTTTCTGTCCCTGGTGCTTGCCGCGCATTCAGAGCCACCGGCACGGCTGTTTCAAACTGCTCCGCGCTCTGAACTTAGTTTTGAGCAGTATGCATGCGCAAACTGCAAGGGGGTCACTGCGGATCAGGACTTTTTCATGGAGCTGCATTATTTTTAATTTTTATTTATAAAACAACAATAAAAACTCATAAAAACATAATCAAATAAGATTAAAAAGTAATCCCCCCCCCAACATTTACTATACACCCCTCAACCCCCCCACCCTCCCCTCTGAAGGCCTGGGCATCAGACCAGGGGCCAGGCGAGTTTCCTTCCGGAGGGCAGAACGCCCTCCTCTTATTGGGGGAGGAGCGAGTCAGATTGAGAGTGGTGGAGTCTGGAGACCCGTAAGGGTCAAAACTGTGCAGAACGTACATTGGGAGGCTAGGGAATGCCGTCCAGCACATGTTCATTTCAAAGAGCAATGCGTTGCCAGGATCGCTGGGGGCAGACTCTCCTAGAGGTCTATGGAGAAGAAACCAGAAGCACAGTAAGTGTTATATGGGCTGTAGCCCTTGGTGCCCTGTGGGCAGGAGAGGGGGCAGCAATGAGTGAGTGTGAGTGTGAGTGAGAGAGACAGTTGACTGGTGGAACAGCAATTGCTGGGGGTGGGGAGGAGTGGAGAGTGCTTGTGTTAACTTTTTTGCCGGGGATAGGGTGTAGCTACTAGGGATGCTGGTCTGGATGGTCCTGGTTTGGTGGCAATGCAGCCATGAAACTTGCCAGACTTTTAAAAAAGGGCCTGTGTGCTTGGACAGGTGTTTGGTGGTGTAGCTACTAAGGATGCTGTTCTGGATGGGCCTGGTTTGGTGGCAATGCAGCCCCCAAAACTGGCCAGACTTTTTTTTAAAAGGGCCTGTGTGCTTGGACAGGCATTTGGTGGTGTAGCTACTAGGGATGCTGGTCTGGATAGGCCTGGTTTGCTTGTAATGCAGCCCTGAAATGGGCCAAAAAAAATTAAAAATGCAAACATCTAATTAATTTGCCTCTTTTTTCTATCTAGTTTGTCTGAGATGTGGCATGATTCCACACCTCACCATGCTCTCCTTGTGAACAGAGGAGAAATTAGGTAGCATGGAAGAAGAGAAGGCTGCAGACAAGAAGGAAACCCTTTCCCCCTGTCACCCAGTGAATCCATCTCTTCCCCTTCCTCTTCTCGGGCTCCAAAACCAAACCCTTTCCCTCCTACTTCTCCTCTGTCCTGTCCTTCTCTTCCCTTTCATTCTCTTCTGATTCGGCTTGTCACAGAACAAGGAGCTAACTCAGTCCTTCTGGTTCTCCAAGCCAGAAGGAAGGCTTGCCCCAAAGCCTACACCTTCAGAAGACTACAGATGGCCAAGCAAGCCATGAAAATGGAGGATTCGAGGGTTCAGGATAAAGGTCGGCGATGGAAACGTGATCTATTTTTTTAAACCTACTATGGTTAATTTGGACCCAGTGGGAAAGAGAGTGGACAGAACCCCAGTAAGAGGGTTCTCTATTCCCCGGTGGCAGTGCTTCACACAGCAGTGTTTCCAGCGTTAAGTAATGTAATGTCCATCCAATGTTAACCCTGGGAACTCCTTGCTGCTAGGTTATGCCACTGGCCTACCATTGCCCTAGCTCTGCTCCTAGGCCTACGGGCGGCAGGTTGAACCCACCCACTATCCCACCAGCCTCCAAACCCACCAGCCGCCACAGAGTTTCCCTGTGTTTGCAAACACAGAATTAACCCCAAACTGTGACCCACCAATGTTAGGATTAGCAATTCCACTGGACCATACTAAGTTCAGTTAAAAGTAGTTTAATTAATAAATCATGAATAAGCATGCAGAACAAGATTATAATCAAGAGTGCAGAAATCAAAATAACATAACCAATAACACATCCCTATCTGTACTTGGATTCTCCTAACTTAGGCTTAACGTAACAAAAGTCCAAGGGTATTTCAGTTCATGTCACAGCCAGCAGTGAAAAGTTTGGCTGGGTACAAGTCTTAGAGTTTCTAAGAGTCCTTACTTTATAGTTTCTCTGATGCAGCCCTTCTCTGGTTGATGTGATGTGTTGATGAAGATGAAACTCTGATGCAGATGTAGCTGACTGATTGATGAAGCTCATCCCTCCTTTGTCTTGTCTCCCCCCTTAAGTACTTTTCAAGTGTCCTTTGTGTGATTTTCCCTCCAGGTGACTGTGCTTTCAGTCACATACACAGGAAGAAATCCATTTGGAATTCAATGGCCTACTGCTAGTGTTTGCAGAAGTGTTAGGCTTTTTCTGATTACACACTCACTCAAGGTCATGACATAGCATTTCTCCATTGCAAGAAGTGACTTTCCAGTTCTCAGCTTTCACATTACATACGTTTAACCTTTACCTTTATATATTTGTTAGACCTGTAGTCTACATATAGCCCAGTATCTCCTTAATACAGCGCATCTCGATGCTATCGGTTTCCTGGACCCATGTCAGTCAGGGTTTTGTCCTGGGCATGGCACAGAGGCTGTGCTTGTGGCATTGGTTGATGATCTCCGCTTGAAAATTGATCCTGACAAGGCAGGTATGATTATGGTTGGCCGATCTTGTGACCTGGGGGAGGTGGGAACCCCTGTCCTTGACTGGGTCCAGCCTCCCTTGGTCACTCAGGTTTGCAGCCTTGGTGTGCTCCTGGATTCAGTTCTGCACCTGGATTGCTAGGTTGTGGGAATGGTCAGGAGCACTTTTTACCAACTTCATCTGGTGAGAAGCCTGTGACCTTTTCTATTTGATTTGGATTTGACCACCATCATCTGTGTCGTAACCTCGAGGCTAGACTACTGCAATGCACTCTATGCAGGGCTGCCCTTGAAAACTGTTCAGAAGCTGCAGTTGGTGCAGAATGTGGCAGTCCACCTTCTATTGGGAATGGGTCGCTGGGAGCAATCAATACAGCCCTGCACGATGCACCAATACAGTCGTGCAACATGCATAAGAAATGTTAAAGCGGTGTTAAAGTGGAGTTAGCATTATATTGGTTTTCACCCTATGTATGCATTGTTAATGAAGAGGGACTCCATTTGTTTAGACACCACTGTGAAAGTGTTGGAAGGAGATGCTGTACAACACTTTGGTAACTGTCGAATGGCAATTGTGGTGTGAAGCTGCAGTTGGTGCAGAATGCACCTGGTAAAACCCCTGGATCTAAATCTGTGCTGAAAATTATATCCTAGAATATTTACCTGCCATTTTACAAGAATGGAAAACTAGGTTTATGCCTAGAATAAAACAATCGTATTTGGACCTATCAGAGTTAGTAGCCAAAAAAAGAACAGTTTACCACTGTAGAGAAGAGGATTATGAATCTGAAGAGATTTGAACTCGATTTTTTAAACACATTTGGATCAATACACAGAACTCTCCCCTCTTCCCCCCTCCCAAGATTGCCTGAAAAATCTCAGACCTCTATTCTATCTTACCATTCCTCCCCAGGACCCATATCCTACCGCATTTATTCCCTCTTTCCTCCTTGTCCTACTTTTTCTCTGTACATGTGTATTTTGGCATTTTAATATCTGCGCTCAGAAACCATCCACTGCCTGGGAATCACACCATTGTGGCCTTAAGTTACTGGGTAATTCAGCCTTTGCTGCATCAGACCCCTCGGTGGGGAACTTGCTCCATTCAGATGTTTGTACAACCACCTTTAAAAAGCACCTGAAGACTGATTTGTTCTCCAGGTGCTTTTATGATCAACTGCTGGTTCCCCCTGATGGGTGTTTTCCTTCCTTTTTACCTTCCCCCTTTAAATTGTTTTAAATCGATTTTATTTTGTTATATTGTTATATTTCATAATATTATACATATTATATTTATATTTACTATTATTATTTTATTTATTTATATAACACAAGCAATGCACTGTTTTATCCTGAAAATTTTCATCTCAAATTTTCTCTTTCAAATTTTTGATAGCCAAAGCCTAAAAAAATTAAATGGAAAATTAGCTATGTTTTCAATGCCTTAAAGAGTATGCAGACTGGTTTTAGCATTTGCCTTCCTCCGCCTCATTCCAAAGTATCTGCTATCTTTACTGGTTTTACTATAGACAGTATTTACTTTTGTTCAGTGTAGTGCTTACTACACTAGGGTGCTATGCAATATAAAATTAAATAATGTTTGTAAGTCCTTTTTAATTCCAGACACAGTAGCACATTTTATCAATTATATTTGGATTTTCCACAAAATTTAAATACAGAAGAGGTCAAAAACCTACTTGTTAATGCTTTGAATCTCTTTTTCAGAACTACGGAAGCCCAGATTTTAATCGTATGACATCTGATCTGCTACTTACATCTAAATTACATGCCCCAAAATTAAACTAACAGCATGGCATAATTTTTTCTTACTGCCACTAATGCCCCAAGGATACGTTTTAAAATATAAGACATTAAAGTAGTAGATTTAGTTTTGAAAGCTGTTTTATAATATTTAAAACAAATATATATTGAGTTTTCCATATACATAGGGCACTGAATCATCTTGCAACTTCGGCATGTCATTACTGCTGATATCACAGAGTCTTTCAGTGAAAGACTATTTTTGAAAGGGACGCCATACCATTTGCTAGATCTTCTGGTTTCCAAGGTCACAGGTTGAGATATAAAGAGAGAGGTTTCTCATTGGATTAAAAAATGTTTACATACAAACGAGTGTGGAAAAGAGAAGTCATACAGAAACTGGCATCTAAACAAACTCCACTAACTTCCACTAAGCTCTGCTTATAAATGGGGTGGGGGGGGGGGGGGAGATGATGGTTTCTCAGAACCATCCAATAGGTTTTTCTGCTTCCAACACAACTGACAGACTGGGAGAGAGAGCCTAACACGGGCGCACCCCCGCCACACACCCATTTCCCCACCCACCAGTGGCTGTATACACGGACTGCCCCCCGCCGCACCCCCGCCTGAACACCAAGCGGTGGGGGTAGGGGGCAGTCCATGTAAAAACGGCCTATGAAACTAAGGCCCTTTTCACACGGGCACTCCCCTGTGTGCGGTGATGTGTGCGTGTGCTCATGGGAACAATGCCCACGGTGGGTTTGCAGTGAGGGGGCATTCGTGGGAATGGCGCCCGCAGTGGGTGGGGGTGCATGCGTGCTCCATCCATCTATCACCCATGCAGGGAGCAATGGGCTCCAATGCTGGTTGCTCTGTGCGTGGGATTGGGTGTGTGCCCATAGGGATGAGCACACCTCCACCCAATGCAGGTGCACACCCATCTCCTCACCCACTGGAGCCCATTTGAAAAGGGCCTTAGTCAAGCCAGCATTTAAATAAAATGCAACAGTGCAAGATAGGAATCTGTTTAAAATAACCTAAAACTCCTTCAAGTGTTCCAATAAAAAAGAGGGGTAATTATTAGGATTAAGTAGTAGTGTTTAATGCTGAAAAAGTATACAAAAGATAAAGAGGGCAGATTCCTTATGGTAGAGAGCTTGTTTTCACTCTTATCATCATTTATTCTCCTAACGTAAGTGGGCTATAATTCGTCAAGAAACTAAAAGAACTTTTGTGATAAATGAGGAGTTAAATTCTACATTAAGTCCACTGGGTAGATCTAAGAAAATTAAGTTAGATGCAGGAGGTAGAATCATAAAACAATATAGGTTTGAGAATGAAGTTAAAAATCTGTGGAGCACTATGCTTTTCTGTCAAATTTTCACAAATCGTACTTGAATATTAACTTTTTATGGATAGAGCTTCCACGGATAAATTTACTAACTGGAACATAAATAGGACTTTTATACAAAAACCTATCATGAAATGTAAGAGAAAATTGGAAAAACTATTCATTCTTCTAGCTTTTAGGATACCTTCAGTTTACTTTAACTCCCAACAATTAAAGATTTGCATATAAAACTAAAATATGCTTTAATGCTGACGTGACTTGTAAACTTCTGAGTACCAGGTAATATCCTACTATGCCAACTTTCATGCTGAAAGGCCTCAAAGCACTTTAGTCTTAAAAAATTATTATTATGTTTAAGGTAAAGATAAGATCACTTAAACCATTACTGAAATTGTTACTATGCTAGAGGTGAAAACTATTGTCATCTACAGAACAGTGAAGGCCAGAAAGTGAGGAACAAGAATCAATGGACATACATGCATTCAGGATCGGAAGTCAGGAGACCTGGGTTTCATTTCAGGCTCTGCCATTGTCTCACTTTATGACTTTAGGCAAGTTGTTGTTTTTTAACCTGTCTCAGAGTATTCCCATCTGCAGAATGGGACCAATGAGAATTTTCTCCTTGGTAAAATACTGTGAGCTCGACAGATGAAAAACCCAACAAAAGTTAGGGATTATTTTTAGACATTTTCTGGCTAAGCTGTTCTATAGCATACTGTTAGGAAGATTCTACATTCTTCAATTCAGTAGGGAGCGAAATTATCCTATATTTAATTTATATTGAGTTAAAACACTTAAATTCTTTGTGATTCTTCAGGATGGAAGGTGCCACAATAATTTTAAAGGATTTTTTTTGGTGTATTATTAAGAACTGTAGTCACCTTTAGAAGTAAGGCTGCTTTTAGACAAGTGGACAGGGAAGCGCATTCAGCAAGTGGCTGCCTGCCATAGGAATTGGCGGTGCACATGGCTTCCCGCTGCTTCTTTTAAAATATATTCTGGAAACCTCGATATCGGGGTTTCCAGAACTCATCTTCAAAGAGGCTGTGGGATGCCGCGCACACTGCCGATTCCTATGGCAGGCAGGCGGCCACTTCTGGTGCGTGTAAATGCACCCCGCGCGGCTTTTCCTACCGGCGTGTTAAAGAACGTGCTTCCCTGGCCTTTCGTCTAAAAGCAGCCTAACCGTTCAAGGTTAACACCAGAGATCCTGTGAAATGTAACAAGATCAAGGGGTGAAAATTAAAAATAACGAGTCAGTACCCCACATTAGCCTGAAATTCACCTGCCTGTTTGTTGGCCACCAGATGTTCACCCACTTCTGCCACAAGGTGGCCAGCTGCTATTCGATGTGTCATCTAAAGAAGGTGGTTGATACAGTGTGGGCTAAAGCTGGGTTAGCCAGGATGATCTGGGCTAATGCATGCCTTCCTGTCATGGTGAGGTCTGTGAAGCATGAACAAGGCCATGATGTCAACAAAGATTGGGCCCAGGAGCAGAGGCTGCTGGCCACCCATCAGCTGATGGCAAAGGCTGGGAGTGAGGAGACACACACACCTTGGCCACCTGTCAGCTGATGGCACGGCCAGAGAAAGCTGCCACCAGAAGAAAGGGAGGAAGGGACCAAAGGCGGTCACTCTTGCCTCAAGGTGGCAGGTCCCAGAGCCCAGCCCAGCCCTGGTCTATCCATCCCTCCCTCCCACTCAGCACAGTAGCGGGATCCGCTCCTGTGGCAACAGTGGTGGCAAGCCGAGCCGCACAGTGTGTGGTACAGACACCGCCTTCACCCATGTGCTGAGCAGGGACCTGCCACCTCCAGGAAAGTGGAACCAGCCCATGGGCCAGTCTCCAGATGCAGCTCTGCCTGGGCAGAGCCACTGGCTTCTCTGCACCCTGAACACCAGCCAGGGGGAGCCAGGCAGGGATGACAGTGCCTTGGACTGGGACCATGTACAGCTCCTGGATGGGATCTCTCTGGCCTAGGGTCTAGGAGTGATCTGCTCCTGCTGTCCGCTAATCCTGCGGCTGGTAGCCGCTGCTCCTGGGCCCGAGTCTTGCCCATGTGTTTGGTTCCTTGACCCAAGCTAGGGTGTGGGGGCAGTTGACAGCTACATGTGTTTTCTGCACTCCATGCCAGCCCAACGGGCAGCAGCTGCATTGCAGCTCCATGGGTAGGGCAGGGGACCCAGCTGGCCACTGTCTCATATGTTTCTCACCCCAGGTTAACACCAGTGATCTTGTGAAATGTGACAAGATATTTTTAAAGACTTTTAGCAGTTATGCTTCCTTGTTTTTTGTTTATGGTGTTCCCTCTGCTATTCTTCCTTCTCATTTTCCTGCTTTCCTGGCAGTGTTAAATGGTTTTTACCACAGTACTGATTGAATCACCTGCAAAAAGCATGCCTGCTGACTGAGTGAATAAAAGGTTCAGTGCTGTTCAGTTTTGTGGTGTATGAGCAGTATATTTAGAACACAGTGACACAAAATCTGCCCATTGTTTTGAACTGACACTCTTCTGCACACAAGAGTCTTATTAAAAATTAATGACAAAGTATAAAACCTATATTATAAATGCGATTCGTAGTGTGTATTATAAATGCTATTGTCAACTAAACAGCAATAGGAACATAGTTGATTAAGCAAACAATTGTGTATTACATTGGGGTCACTGGGCCTCCTGTTACCTAGATCTTAAAACTCTAAACAGCCTAATACCTAGAAACAACTAGATAGATCAAAAATGGTACAGCAGTGTTAACATTTAAATATTTTAAAACTCATTAAGTTCATTGGAATGGGGTCTCTCACATCAGAAGGTCAATGCACTGGGAGGGACATATCTGCATAACACTACAAGCATTGCTAGGAGTCATGCACAAATTTCCAGTGTATGAAGAGGCAAATCTATTCTTGTTTGTATAATGCGTAATACACACAATGTTCTGTCTACTAAAAAAAGGCTAGAAAAGCAATTACTATACAATACAAGTTGCAGTTTTTGAAAAATAACTCTTGGGAAATAATACATGTGGAACAAAAAGCTTTCTGAAACAAAGTTTAAGGTGTGTGAAATATAGCTGACTAGATTCCAAGATCACTAGAAATCCATTTATGAGATAAGAACATGTAAGCTTCAGCCTAATGCTAATTATAATCGTCTTGATAGAGGATACTGTAACCACATGTAACAGGAGTAAGCATAGAACTTGCACCACAGGAAGTGCTGTTGGTATCATTACCAAGGAGCTAATAATAAAGGAACACAAAAGAACAAAAGGTGTCCTGTGAATTACTAGCAGCACCATTTTATACCTCTGTACTTAAAATTACATCAAGTACTGTATTTAAACAGCTATTTCTAACACTATGTGGGGGGGAAACAATTTATGTGCCTTAAAATAGTTTCTCTTCTCTTATTTCCTAGCAACATACAAATTAGAGGTCAATCCTACATGCAATTCATGTGTGGTAAGCCCATTAACTTTAGATAAGTTTAACATTAGGATACCTTACACTCAAGCTCTAAAGACTAAACAGGATCTACACAGCAAAACAGATTAGTTCATAAAGTCCTTGGTAATGTAAAAACAGATGTATGGCATATGCAGTCTGTCTACACGTTGGGCATGTGGTCACCATTAGTCTAGGCCAGTTCCCAAGAGGGCAGGTATGTCCACCTGCCTTTCCATCTAACTAAGATACCGTGGGGGAGACACTCACCTAGTCCAGAGTCCTGTATAGCTCCTATACTAGCTCTGGGAGGGAGGTGGAATTCTGTACAGCCTCCACAGCTCCTCAGTCTCTCTGTCCCCTTGTGTGTGCAATGCATACACTACCCTAAAACTGAGTCCTTGGGCATGTTGCATGCCTCAAAGTAGAGGGCTTTTAAGGGTCTAGAATGGTGAGTTTCAGTGCCTTAGAATTCCTAGGACCTTGAGGCATGGGCTGAGATGTCGTGAGTCTGCAATAGCCTCAGATTAGAAGGATGATAACACTAGAACTCAAGACTCTTTCAAATACTACCAGAACTATGAGACTCTCCATGAAACTAACTGAAGAAGATTTAAAACAAACAAAAAGGAAATACTTTTTCACTAAATGTACCATTAACTTGTGGAACTTGCTGCTAGAGAATGTTGTGAAGGCCGGTAGCATAACTGGGTCTAAACAAGAGCTGGATAAATTCTTGGAAAATAGGTCTATAAATGGTTATTAGTCAAATAGCTTGGGGGGGTGCGGGGACAGCCTCTGACTGTCAGGAGCTGGGAATGCATGGCAGGGAATGGGTCACTCCATTATCACCTACTGTGTACTTCTCTGAAGCAACCAAGAGTGGCCATCATCAGAGACAGGATGCTGGAATCAATGGACCATTGGTCTCACACTATGGTACCCCTTATATTTCTATAATTGGAGGAAGCAGACTCGTAACAGTAACCTATTACTTGTAACAGTAAACGGTGCCTGTTTGAAGTTTATGGACCTCCTGGTAGTCAAGTTACATCTCTGTTTAATAAAGTCATCTGTAGTAATTTCTACTCAAGTTATGGTCTACGAGTCATTATTTGTGCCACCTGCTGGGCAACCAACCCTGTTGGCTTTCCTTCCCCACTAAAATGTCTCTCTTCTTTCAGACTTTGCTGGACTGTTTCTACACAGGCCAGTCAACACAACTAGCCCTTCCTAATTAAGTGATTAATGAAACTGGCTACTTAGGACAAGGCAACAGAGACAGGTGAATGTGTTGTGGCCCTTTGAGGGAACACTTGCGCTGCCACTCAGCCCAATGACGAATACAGCAAAGTATTTAGTATTCCATTATTACTAGCACTGTGAGCTGACTATGTACAGCTCAGACATACAGCTGTATGGGGTACAGACATGTTCTAGGACAAAAAGGTTTTGTGAGGAAAACACTTGTTGACCACTTTATTGGCTTTGGTAGTAGGTATGTGCAAAGAGAAAAGGCACTGTTTGCAGAATATCTGTAAGGAGCAAACAGTTTCAAACAGTCCTATCCAATATACGAGATCCACAGCTACCTGCATTATAGAGAGAGGATAAGTCTGGATGAATTATGACAGAATTCATAAAATTACACAAAATATTTTGGAAGAATTATAAGTTATAAATCAGGGGAAACTAAAGCCAACTTAGTTAAGACGGTTCATAATTATAAATATTCAAATAATCTGTTGAAAGTAAAGAATGAACTTATACTCACGTTTGTATTGCATCTTTTATGACTGACATTTTACTTTAGGAATTTTAATTTTTTTAAATTTCCTATTTTCATTCTGCAAACCAATTCTGGCCTCAGCTGCATATACTCCCAAGAACTTTTTATAGCTTTTTTCTTTCACCCTTGATCCTAAGGAATATATTTTTGGTAGACAGCATGTGTATACAATCATAGCAGCTCTCTGGAGCGGTTGACAGCCAGATATAACTTGGAGGAGCCTAAGAGTTGATATAGATTTTTATTTTATTTTTATATTATTTATTTATATTAAAAATTTTATGCCGTCCCCTCCTGCCTCAGGCATCTCAGGGTGGCCCACAGCATATTAAAAACATTTTAAAACATTTAAACAAACAGTAGTAATTCAATTAAAGAACAATATAAAACCCCATCCTCCCCTCCCCTAACTCAACCCACCCACCCCATCTCCCTCAGGAAAGGCCTGGTGGAACAGCCAGGTCTTACATTGTCTGCAGAAAGAGGGGAGGCCGGCAGCCAAGCGGATCTCCGATGGGAGGGAGTTCCACAGCCATGGCACAGCCACGGAGAACACCCTCCTCATTGTGGACACCCGGGAAACCCGGGGGACCTTGAGGAGGGCATCCCCAGCCAACCGCAGGGGCTGCTCCAGGTCCCGGAGGGTGAGGCGGTCGTGCAGATGGTGCCAGAGACCATACATGCCTGTAGCAATCTCAGTATGGGGGGGGAGAGGCAAATAAAAAGTAGCTGAAACCCAATTTTACTCAACTTTACTCTGTTTCCATCCTGCTCTGCACTGAACCCAGCCTAAATCAGAACAACCTAGTCTAGGTGATCCTGGCTGGTAATGGCTGGGTGTCATCTTCTTCCAATACCTACTCAGTACCCTGTGGGAATGAAAAGGCTGGTTTCAGTCCAGTTGGCAGACTAACTAGAATACCGCTGCTCAGGTTGCACTTGTTCTGTGCATTAAAGATTTCCTTCTCCCAGGCTGCCAAGACATCTTCTGTAGCACTATGTTCATTTAATGTGTTCCATACGATTGTAAAAATCAAAGACCTCAGAATGTTCTTAAATAATGCATTCTGTTCTGATCTAAGATGCTCAAGAGCACTACATATTCAGTTACTTAATAGAGGGCATTATGTCTGATAAATCCTTTAAGTAGCTTACTATACAATGCAAAACAAACTGGGCAATGGAACAAAGCAGCAGTATGGTAAATACAAATCACAGAGTGGCCTGAGAGATGACCCAAAACCTAAACAATCTGGCAGAAATCCCTCCCTTACAAAGTCTTGGTGGCTGACAAAAGGGAACCTATTTAGGAAAATCAAAACTGGACAATGACCGGTAAAACTAGAAACTTTGCCCTCCTACATCAGTCCTACTTTCAACCTTACTTTACCATTTTATCTTTTAATTTTTTGTTCCTATGCTGTAAGGTTATGATTTTGTAATTTAGTATATTAAATATTCACAGTTTCATGTTAACTGTCTCATTGTACTTGGCACAGTACAAATGCATGGAAAGTTTCTGGGGTAAAATTTTCAAGAGCACTTAAATCCCACTGGCTTTTTATGGTAATATTGTGGCTAAGGCTGCTTTTAGACGATCGCGGCGGCGCCCGCACTTGTTTTTCAAAACTACCGGGAGGCAGGTTTACACGTGACACCGCTGCCAATTATGCGCATGTGTGGGCGCTGTGCATCCATTTCCGGCCGCGAGCTGACCGGGTTGTCGATCGAGGGTGGACATAGGCGGCCGGAAATGGACACGTGTCCCCCACACATGCGCATAATCGGCGGCGGTGTCACGTATAAACCCGCATCCCGGTAGTTTTGAAAAACAAGTGCGGGCACCGCTGCGATCGTCTAAAAGCGGCCTAAGTCCAGTCTTTGCTTTTAATATCTACTCCCTCAATTGACTAAATATTTTGTGGAAGAGAAATAGGGCTCATGAACTTTTGAATTTTTCTCCTTCAACACTGAATTTTGAAGTAAGAGCATGTCAACATCTTGTCTCTAACAGGGGTTTTAGTACCAGCTGCCCCAGAGGAAGTGTAGAAGAAACTGCACAATAATGAGTTCCACAGACATAGCTGGCATTAAGATTATGACACCTGTGCCCCTGTAAATAATTCCAAGCTTTATGAGGCATTTAGCATATGAAAAAAAATATGTTTTAAATTCAGTGCATCTCCAATCATCACTTACTGGCTGTTGCCAGCTCCTTGGATTGGGGCTGGGGCTGGGTGGCAATTACCATTTGGGCCCTTCTTGCTGATCTTACTTCATGACTCAGTGGGTAGAGGGAACACTATTGAGCAGGGCCAAGCACAGGAGCCTGGCAAGGCAGCCTGGGAGCTCCAGCCAGGCAACCAGGTCAGTTACTCCTGTGTGTTGTTTATCCTCCTAGCCCTCACCACTGTGATGAACAGCCTCAGCCCCAACACTGAAGCAACATCATTTTGGCTTATGTAACCTAAAGGTACTAAATATCCCAGTATTCACTGCTTCCCAAGACTGTGTGTATGACTGTGGTGCCAGAAGTCAATAAGGTGGGTTTGTCTCTGGCAGGCAGAAAGGTAGTTTGTGTTGCAATGTTAGTTTGAGAATGTAGGAAGGTAGAAACTAGAAATCAATTTAAGGGGCACAAGGCCTTGGGGCCCTTTGCTAATGCCACTAACTAGCCAGATACTTGGCATTAAGTTATGGTTTCTTGAGCAGGGGCTGGAGAACCACATTTTAAAAGGCATCCAGCAATTTACCCTCCTGAAGGGACTCCCAACTGGCTTTCACCAGCTTTCCAACTGGCTCCCAATTTGCTTTCACAAGAATGTGCATGGCACGGATCTCTCTGACAAACTGGTCACCTTCATCCCCCTCAAGTAACTCCATATCAGTGGGAGACCGAGACCCCAATTGAAATTAATTTAATATGTAAGCCCTAGGGGCAGGGACTGTGTCTTTTTTATTACTTTATAAAGTGCCAGGTACACTGCTGGCGCTATATAAATGTTTGTTAATAATAATAATAATAATAATAATAATAATAATAAAAAAGGACAGAACTGAGCTTGCTTAATCTCAAACTATGACTCTGCATAAAAAAAATTGCTCATGTTCACCATGACTTAGGGGCTGTTAGTTCGATGGCAAAGTAAGTAACAAACTCATTACAGCAGGTATTAGGTGACTCAGATACCAGGTGGAGACAAACTGGATTAACTAGACTGTTGACCAACCAGAAAAGCTCTGTTGGAGAGGACTTTTTCAATGTTATTGAAAAATGCTATTGGTGGTGAGGGAAGCTGCTCTCACAACTTTCCTAATCATGCAGTGTCCCTCAAAAGGGATCTATGGTGCAATCGGTCGGTTTCAGCACGGGCCAAGTAACATTTGGGCTCCAACCACCTAGCCTTCTGCCTCAACTGTCTCAGGTCTCCCATATTCCTAGAGAAACTATGCTGCTGAGGTAGGTAGAAAGGACACCTTGGTGCAACCATGTTGATGGCCAGGGTCAGAGTTCTATTCCCCAATTTAACCAAGCCATTGACAGAAAAGCCGTTAAAGTCAGTGAGCTCAATCTCATCCTGTGCCTATAGTGTGCATGTGCAGCTGCACGCAAACCACACACAAGCCATGCAGATCCGCATTGAGGGCACATTGTGCCCTGTGAAAACCACACACGTGTGCACGGGATGGGATTGAGCTCAATGGCTTTAATGGTTCCATTAGTCTCCAGAGGGGGACCAACCTATCTGGTCCACCACCCAAACAGATGCAAAGGGGAAAAGGAGGGCAGGGATCTGGGTCCTCAGAGGGTAATGATCCTGCCATGACAATGGTGTCTTCAAAACATCCCCAATAACCAGAGCCCATTTCCAGGCTCTGAATCCTTTTTGGAAAAGGGCAGCATAAAAATCTAAAGTAACAAAATATACCTCAACCCCTAAAATCAAGATGAAAAACAGTTAAGCACAAAATCAATTGTACAGTGTTTAGAAAAAGAAAACTACATATTTTTCTATAGTTTTCATAAACCCCCATGTAATTTTCTCCCATGTACACTCTTACACATGGCCCCATGTTTGGTAAAGCCAGGCCACAGGTCAATCATGCTTCACATGGGAAATTGCTTCTTGATTAAAGGTGATTGCAAATTTAAAACAATCAGAAGAATCTGACAAAGCTCCTCCACAGTATATGGAGTCATCTAAGATAGTCTGGGCAAAAAAATATATGCAAGGGCAACGGCAAGTAGCAGAGTAAGATGGGATTAAAAGTTAGATGGAATCTTATCTTTCCCACCAATGCATTTTTGGGTGATTTTAGACATGCCAGCCTCCCTTCTTGCCATGATGCGTGGTCAATTCTTCGTCCCCGAGCAGAATCAGGCCGGCCGGTCAACAGACGTACCTGCCTGATTCCGCTTGGGGATCGGGCGGTGCTATTTGGCGGAATGTGCGGCCGCACGGCCCGGCCCCCCCACGCTCCCCCTGCCGCCCGCTCTCCAGTCCGGCCGCTGCGCCCAATCCTGGCTCGTAGCCAGGCCCACGCTCTGGCCTCGGCGGCAGTAACAGACGTTACCGGCTGCTGATTCTGGACCGTGGTTCAGGTAACCACCATTCCAGAGGGGAGGCCGGCCTCCCCTCCGGAACAGTGGTTAATTGGATTCCCGCCGGGTGTTCACTGTGGTGAACATCTGGCGGGAACCCCTTTACACGTTACGGGGTCTCCTCCACTACAGGTGGTTCACTGTGGTAAAAGGGAGGCCCGTAACATCTGAAATTACCCCTTGTAATAGATATTTGGAAACAATCACATGTTCAGTTCTCATTCAGTCAACTACCACGACAGCAGGGCTGCCCTTAAAAATAAATAAAAAATTAACAAATGGTTTCCTTGTTAAACAAACATATCCAATATCACTTTTTCAATACCTACATTTGCAATTTATAATGTTATGTGTCTACCCAGATACTTGCACCTGGTTTCTCTTGGATGCCATTCTAAACTGAAATCTATTGCATGCAAAGAATAGTGGGTCACTTAGTTTTATCTGGAGATAAAGACCTATGGCAGATTTTCCTAGGACCCTTTAATTAAAAAGGCATCTTAAGTAAAAGTTTTACAAAAGATACCCACCCCTCATTGTTGTTTTAAAAATAAAATCAGATGCAACAGAGTCCCTTTGAAATAAAAGATATTGTTAGCCTACTTTGACAAGTTCTTTCCAATCAAGTGTTGATAAATTTTGATTACAGAAAAACTGTATTTGGATTTCTAAAGGAAATGACAGTTGATACTTACATGTACTCTTAAGTTATAGGTGCTTGGCTCAAACTACACGAGCTATAAATGGACTGATAGTCAGGCTGACAGAACGTTCTCATTGCAGGCCCCTCACAGGGAACTATACTTCTTTCACTCATCAACATCACAAAAGATTGAGGCCTTGTCAGAGATCACAAGTACACTATTAATAGCTTCACTAGTTATGTCAGTTCTATGACAACCAAACTTTGCTCAGGCAGTAGTATACATGAAAAAGAAAAGAATTCTGCTACAAAAATGTCTACACCCAGTGTCTCTAGATATAAGAGCAAAAATGACTTCAATAAACCAAACTGCCAAGCTTTTAAATTTGAATTGCCTTTGTGAACTATTAAAGAAAGCCATCCAAAAGAAAATATGGTCACACAATAGGTCAGTTGAGATGCTAAAAGCTATAGTTTACTCTGTTGACAATTTAAGAAAAAATAACCATTGATATAGTAATTTAAGGCAAATTTCTCCTTTAGTTTACTATTTAGGATTTCTTTTCTTTTCTAATGGTGTTATTTCAAATTCATTTTATTTGCTATCATCTTTGAAATCCCAATAATTTAAGTTCATACAAGTATCATGAGTATTAAAAAATTTAGAGGATGTATGCTGCAAACCATCAGCCTGGATGCTCACTGTATTTTAGATAAAGTGAAAATAGTTCAGGTGCTATCTTTTATTTGTCCAAATATTGTTGGTGAGGGTATCTCAACAACAGCAGCTAAACCAATAAAAGATATTATCTAAACTGCTTTGTCTCCATCTCTTATGTTTAGAACTAATATGGCAACGATCATCAGTCTACACCACTGTGTTCTAAGCATTTATCCAAGAACATATCTCCCACAGATTCCGAACCCTCTTTGTGGTTTTACTATGTTCATTGTCTTGTCACTGAAGGAGTTCTCCTTTCATGCATACCATCATTGAGATCATTCAATCTCATTGCAAAGAAGGAGTAAAGTGGATATTTTCTGCTAAGGGGATGAGCAGCTGAGAATTTACCAGCTAGTTGTTTAAATTCTTACCACAATTTCTGCTTCTACCTATATCAGTAAGAAAATGGTTCACCCCACCATATGTGTATATTTCCATGTCAATGGAAGCTATCAGCATATTACCATTTTTAATGGAACGGTAGCTAGATATCCAAATCCTGATTGTATATGCTTCTTTAGCACCTCACACAAAAACATGTCCCTTGCCCATTTTCTCTTTCAGTTAGGGTTATAGTATTTTTTAGAGAACTGTAGAATTGGAAGCGACCTCAAAAGGTCAGTATCCCATTCTCCTGCCCTTAAACAGGCCTAGCTAAACCTAAAACATTCCTGGCAAATGTTTTAAAACTTGTAATGATGAGAACTCCACAACTTTCCTTGGCACTATGTTCCACTCCTTAACTATTCTTAGGGTTGGAAAATTGGTCCTAGCATTTAACTTAAAGCTTTATTCCTGAAATTTTAGCCTATTGCTTCTTCAGTCTACAACAACTGTAGTTGTACTAGATCAGAGTTGGGGATGGGCGAACAGATCGCAGTTCGGGTTCGGCCGTTCGTTTCATCTGCATTCAGTTCGTCTGTTCAGTACGTCCATTTGGTTCTTTCGTCGGGTTCAGGTTCGGCCGTTTGGTTCAGGTTTGGCCGTTCAGTTCAGGTTCGGGGAAATAGTATCGCGAGAGCACATGAAGCCGTGATCGTGCCGGAAACAGGAAATTCAAGTGCATGCGGAGCTGTGTGGTGAGTGAGTGTGTGTTTGGCTGGGTGGCTATTTGGTTTGTGTGTTTTGGCTGTGTTTGGGTTGGGTTTGGCTGTGTTGTGCTTGTGGTTGGTGAGTGTTGGTGTGTGTTGTGGGTGACTCTTTTGGCTGTAGGTGGGGTGACTGTTTAAAAAAAAAAAAGAAGGCTGCAGTGCTTGTTCGCCGGATGGGGGCCAACTTGCCGCTTGAGGAGGAGGAGGAAGTTGAGGTCACTGGCACTGCCCCTACTACACCTCTGGTGGTGGTGTCTGGCTCCTCGGCTGAGGAGCAAGCAGCAGGCTCACGAGGTGCTGCCAGGTTTGTAAACTTTTTGTTTTACTCTAAGGACAAGAAAGGCTCTATCCCTTAGAGCAATCTCAATGGCGTGCGGGTGGGTGCGTGGGTGGTGGGCATCAGTCAGGCACAAACAGTGGGCATCAGCGGGTGTCTGCCACAGAGAGAGAGGGTACTGTAGTGTGGGGAACTCTGGCACGAGCAGCACCCCCACCCAAACATGTGCCAGGCTAGCAAGGGTCTCCACTCTCCAGTTGCCATCCCATTCCCTACGCACCCCCAAATAAGGGCAGGGTCTTTCCAGCCCGGGTCACATCTCCCATCACCATCCCTAGCACCCCAAGGAGGTCAGGATTTGTACGTGCCAGCCAGGGCTTCCTAGTTACAATGCCTAGTATCCCCTAGAACCCCTGGGAGGGCAGGATTTGCATGTGCCAGCCAGGGTCTCCCAAGCACCCCAGGGAGCACAGGAGTTGCATGTGCCAGTCAGGGGCTTTCTAGTTGCAATCCCTAGCATCCTGTAGCACCCCCGGGAGGGCAGGATTTTCACATGCTTTCTAGTTGCAATCCCTAGCACCCCAAGAAGGGAAGACTAGTCTAGAGGCATCATTATCATAAATGCATGATATTACTTTGGTGTTCTTAATGTGTTCCCATTTCAGAGAGGAATCGGATTCCGGCCCCAACGCTGCTGCCAGGACCAGGCCAAGGAGGAGGACCCCTAGGAAGAGGTCGCCAGACTCGCCACTGCCAGTGACACCCCCAGACATTTGGCGCCGGCAGTCGGATGTCTGGAGGTTTTTTGACAAGGGCAATGAAATCGCCACATGCAAGGTATGGCACGGGGACTGGAGCAACAGGGAATGAATTGCCCTATGACCTGACCTGTTAGGAACAGACGTCCCCAGCAGAGAGAGATTGGCCACCCAGTTCATCCACTTATGGAGACAGAATGCAGGCAGGGCTTGACAGACCATTGGTCTGACACAGTATGGCACTTCTTATGTTCCTATCTTTTTCTGCTCTTTTTAGCACTGCAAGAAAAGATTCTGCCAGCAGAGGGAGGGGACCACATCAGGGCTCATCGCCCACATTGAGCGCACCCATGGCCTGAGAGTGAGGCGGCAGACAGAGGAGTCTGGTGTGGCTGTGGTCATGGAGCCTCAGCGCCAGAAGAAGGGGGGGAAGGCAACCCAGAAATGAAAGCATGTACGCCCTTCCCTCCCTCCAGCCCTGATGTGGAGACCCCCGGGCCACAGGAGAATGAAGAGTCCAAGGCATTTCGGGCCCAGTTGCAGCGGCCCACCTGGGACTTCATGACCAAGGTCCAGCAGTCTGCAGCCACCATGGAGAACCACCTGATAGAGCAGTTGCAGGTGGTTCAGGTGAAGAAGTAGAAGGTGGAGGCGTACGGCCAGTATGTCTCCACCAAGATGGACTGCCTGCAAATGTACCACCAGGCACTCTCCAGGTGGCATTGGGACATGGAATGGGCCCTGAACTTTGCAGTCTCCCATGGCTACGAGCTGCCAGAGTCCCGGGTGGCCGGCCCACAGCCCTGTGCTGCGCCTCAATGGCCGTTGCCTTTCCCCCAAGTCCTGGTGGACAGGCCCAGAGACTCCTAGTTTAAATTTATAAGTTTCCTTTGAATGTTTGCTTTTGGTTTTTAGAATGTTGTTGTTGTTTTGTTGTTATGTAAATAGTTTTAATAAAAGTTGTTGTATTTATTTTTACGAGCTTCGGGTGTCCTGTCCAATCTTTTATCCCTATGTGCTGAAGTTGGTGGTAGCAGCAGGTATAGGAACGCACACAGGCAGGCAGGCACATATAAAATGTTGTGTGTTATATTCTGTCTCATTACAGTAGGCTTGCTGCGTGCTGGATGTGGACAATGGGCATTGGGCGCATGAGCACAGATGGGAGTTCTTCCTGGTTCTGGCAGGTGGCAGCCAGGGTAGCTGGATATACCTACCTCTCCCCCTCTAACCCCCATCTCCCTCGTTCTAGCTGGGAACCTCTCTCTCTCACTCTGGCCATATAGTTCAGGTGACAGCATGGGTGGGATCGTGTCTGTCTCTCCTTCAAGCAGTGGGTGGACTTTCTCTCTAACTCTCTTATTTCTCTCTCTCTCTCTCGGCAGCAACCTGGGCGGGTAGACAGGCACCCTGGCATGGGAGGCAGGAAGGCGGACTGAGGCAGGCTTTGAGCTTGGCAGCAACCTGGCCAGGCAGACAGGCAGCGTGGCATGGGAGGCAGTAGGGCAGGCAGGCTGGGACATTGGCAGCAGGGCACTCAGATAGGCTAGCAAAGACTGTGCAGCATGAGAGAGCAAGAGCCAGTCAGTGTCACATAGGTGGGCTGAGATCGTGTAGCCATAGGCCGGCTCGCAGGCTTACAGTTTGTTTCCCAATGCCACCCTGCGTCATGAGGTCAGTCAGATAAGGCAGCCAAGGCCGTCTACTACTACGGAGAGAGAGAGAGAGAGAAGCAGGGC
>QEPC01001369.1:986917-997392 GCA_003113815.1 Sphenodon punctatus
AGGGAACACAGGGAGGGGTAAAAACAAAAAATAACCACTAAATCTATCTAAGCTAAGCTAATAAATGAATGAGAATATGGGGGTAGATGGGTTGGATGGGTGAAATGGGAGGAGGATGGCAATGGATAGGGGAGCTGGGAAATGCTGGGAGAGGGAACCTTCTGAAACGCCTGCTGTTCAGGAACAGTGACTAGCTCAGAAGGTGTTGGGAAGGGGGGAGGCAATCAGTTTTGTTTCTTGCTGCGCCCGCCTCACCGCAAGCCCCATTGGCTCTGTGCAGTGTAGCCCATGGCCAATCGCAGACTGCAAAGCCAGTGGTCTGAGGTGAAAAGATATGGTGATTGGGCAGGCTGGCTGCTACTCCAAGCCTCTCCACCCCTGGTGCCTGGAAGTCTGCTCCTCAGTTGACTACTCCTGTCACGTTTGACCTTTCAGTGACACTTTTTTTGCCACCCGAACATGATCTGAACTGACCGAACTATTCGGTCATTTCGACGTTCGGAATTGAGTTTGGTTCGGTAAGTTCGGATTTGGGTTCGGTTGTCCGAACAGGTCGAGTTCGGGCCGAACTCCGAACCGCGTTCGCCCATCCCTACTCAGAGCATCTAAGTTTGCTTTAGGAGATTCTTCTGGTAGTGAATGACAAGTTCACAGAACAAGATCACACAGTTTGATTTCACTATTATTCTCCTCTGGCTGCATCTGTTGCTCTGCTTCAGGCTAACTGATATTTTACATGAGCTCATCCACTTTGTACAGAGTCACCTTACTTATCCAGGAAATGCTTGTAATAATCCAGATTCTCCTCTTTCAAGAGGAAAAAAGTAAAATCAGCAGCAAACAGTGTGCTTGTTACGTTTGCAGCCATGGTCTAGATGCAGAGCTCCATACACTTCCATGATGTAGAAGTCCCCCCTACTGCTTCTGCTCTGTTTTACATCCAGGTTATGGTTACCGTCTGCTTGTTCACAATGAGAAGAGAAACAAATCAGTTCTTTCTCCAAAAAGCAAATGAAGAGTGATTGTTTGGCAGATGTCAGCAGCATCACACCTCCTGTGGTGCTTACAGTGCCTAAAGATGAGACGAAGAAAGCACCCCTGTTGTATCAGTTAGGTAAAATCTGTAGCCATTTGAATTTTTAAAACTGTACTTGACCCATCTTGAAATGATATAGAGAATTCCCTTCACCCAGCTGCCTCTGCTTATGGGGCGATCTAGAGGGCGAAGGGCTTGTCCCGCCCCCACTCAAAGGGAGGAGACAAGCTGGGTCTGGCCGGCAAGGTCCCCGGGCCGTTGTTAGGCAATGGGCCCATTGGCGCGAAGCAGGAACTCGCAAGGCAGGATCCTGCTGGCACCATCTTGCAGCGCGGTGGCGGGAAAAGCCAGTTGTGCTGAGAAGTCATCACAAGAGGAAGGTAGCATCAATGCACCAAGCAGAAATCTGTTGACGTTTTGCAAAGTTTAATACCTTCGTTTTGTCATAATTAATTAGTAAATGATTGTCTGTGCAAAATGTACCAAGCCCCTCATACCAATTTCTGCCTTAGAGAGTAGCACTATGTTGTCTGTGTAAAGCAATATCGACAACCTTCTGCCAGCAATTGATAAGGGGTAAAAATATTCACTCCTTCACTATATCATTTATAAAGAAATTGAAGAGGAAGGGGTCCAGCACACAGCCCTCCTTAACTCCACTGGATAGGGGGATATCATCTGATAAGTGGTCAGCAGTTGTTACTCTAACTCTAATACTGGTGGTATGATATAGGAAAGAGAGAAGAAATAGGACAGGGCCTCTGTGATTGGAGTTTCCAGCAGTTGCAGTATGCCTCTGATCATGGGGCCAGCTCTGACCAATGGGAAGACAGGTGGGTGAGGGGTGGTGGTGGTGGTTGTGCAGACCGCTCCCACATGGAACACCTGTACCGGGGCAAAGTTCAGGTGTGGAGAGGTAGTAGTATTTATTATTGTTTGACCATAGGTCATAACAAAGTCAATGAAAAACAGTACAGAAGATAAAATAAACACACAACATCAGCATAAAACAGGTAATAAGTGATCATAGCTGACATAAGCTATAGGCACAAGAAAACAACTGATAAAACCAATAAACTATAAAAATTGCCTTGGCCTTCACAGGGCTTATGGTGACACATTTGACCCCTGTAACTGGATTCTATCCTGAGATTGAAAAAGATAGTATAACAGGGAATTTTAAATTCTGCTCAATTAGCTTAGTGTCAATAATCAGGGGAGGGATTCAACATCCTTCCAAACAATTCCATACACAAGCCAGCCAGCCGCTACCCCCTTCTGTCATGGTTAGGTCCACGTTGGAATTACTAGTCACTGAACAGGGCAATTTTGGCCACAAAAGACCGCCCAATACCTAGAGTAGCTTGCAAGACCTAAATACAGTATAATAGCAGGGCTAACCAAAAACCGAGTGGCAAAGGGAATGAAAAATTAGGCAACCCAACGGCCCTGCAGATGGCATTACCTGGAGAGTTACTTCCTAATAAATCAGATTTCACCAGCAGGTCACAAAATAAATAAATGGCTATCCCAAATATCAACAAGGCTTAAAATTGCAAGCCCACTTAACGTTCTATCTTCCTTCTTAATTCTGCCTGCCAGGCAAAATTTGCCATTGGGTCTTATCACATTGACATTTGTGTTTGCCAGTAAAAATGTCAACTTCCAATTACCCAGCCAATGTTCTTTCCTAATCAACAACATGTCAATGTATTTAGTACGCAGGTTTTCATTAAATGCCAATGGACAGTTAAAAAGGTAGTGCAGGATGTCTTCTACCTTGTTTCGGGTCCAAGAACAAAATCTCAAATTATATGGAGTACCTAGAGTTCTTCCTTCCAAAACTGCCAATGGAAATAGCTGGAACCGCAGTCTAGTGAAGGTTGCTCTTGCAGCCGGATTCTCCACTTGGAGCAGATAATCTTCAAATCCAAATACATTTTTATATTCCAGGTACCCAGGAGCTAACTTGCAAACCCTAATCGGTGCCATCACATTTTGGGTAAATACATCAATAACTCTACTTTTGAACAAAAAACTTCCTTTACTTTGAGAGCTAGACTTAAGTTCCGCCATTGACAACCCATATGCATATATCAGCCCTTCTGTTCTTTGGGCCCATGTAGTTTTCCTTTTAAAGCCGCCCTGTTCTTCATAACATAGTTTGGGTAATCGCCCCTTGGCCATCCCCTGAAGATGTGACCAGTATCTGAACCTAGCCAATTTAATGTTAGATTCCATGGTGCAGGCCAAGCTCTGCCCTCACCATGCTTGAAGGCGTGGTTAACAGGACCCTCCAAACTCTTTTACCATGGTATGATATAAACGTTGGACTAAGAAGAGCAATCTGCTGTCTATTTCAGTTGCAGCAAACTTTTCCCACAAAAGATTCCTGTCAATAAGATCAAAAGCTGACCTAAGATCCACAAAGGTAGCAAGAAAGTTAAGATTTTCTAACATTCATGTACTTTTCTACTAAGTGTGCAAGAACATAGCAGTGGCCAATGGTCAAGCAGCCTGTATGGAAGCCTGCTTGTTCTTCTGCAAATAGAGCACCATTTTCATTCTCATCAGTCCAGATCTCCAGCTTACCCTAAAGAAACTTGGCATATAGTTTAGCCACAATACTAATCAAATTAATAGGATAATAATTAACTGGATTATTCCTATGCCCCTTCTTATGAATGGGTACTATAATGCTGATGTTCCAACCTGCCGGAATTACCCTGCAACTATTTATGGAATCAAACAGTTTGCATATAATAGGGACCCACCAGTCAACATTCTCTCTTAGCAATTCCCCAGGAATACCATCTTTACCAGGGACCTTTCTCACGGATTGCTGCTCAAGCAATATTCTCACATCAAAAAAACTCACTGGAGGCCAGGCAGGAAACAGACACAAATCAGCCTTCATAGACTGATCCAAATACGTCAGATACTCTGTTAAATATTCCACCAACATGAGCCTGCCAAATATATCCTGGGATAGTAGTGCCAACACGAGGTGCTCCCAGCTCTCTATTGACTATATTCCCAAACTTTGCAGAGTCTTTCATTTTAATAGCTTCTTCAAGACAGGATCACAAAAAGTGCTGAAAAACATTTTTCTTTCAATTTTTTCCTATAGCAGTTCTTAGTTTCCAAGTAATGTGCAACAACTAGAGGAGTCCTATCTAATTGGATGTGCCTAGCAGACATATTAACTAACATTTTAAGATTACGACACTCTGTGTTAAACCAAGGTGCATGGGCACTATGATCCTTACCAAGGTGTCTGGGTTCAGTATAAACCCTTCACTGATTTTATTCAACAACTGTACGTAAAATACTATTACTGGAGTTGTCACATCATCAGATGTCAAAAGGGCCATCCTGCTATCAGTTAAATCCTTAGTAACCAATAGATCTTTACCTTTGCTAGAAGTTCTCAGACTCCATTTTATAGTTCTAGTAGTTGGGGCACCAGGCTGTTTAGCAAAGAGAGCAAATTTGACGCTACAGCAGCCTCAAATTGCGAAGAATAAATAGCTGCAATTGGCTGATGGTCACTGTAACCATATGATAAAACTAAATTTTATAAATTGGTTTAACAAATAAGCAGGAACACAAAGTCTATAGTACTGAATCCCTTACCAGAATGAAAGGTAAATTCTCCATCAAAGTCAGAATCAGAACACCCGTTCAAATATCTCCAATTAAAGTTATCCAGAAGTTTGAGCATCTGCAAACCAGCAGCATTGAGTGTTTGGCCGAGATTTACCGACAGGATGAAAAAAAAATCATCATCCAGATCCAAACCCATAGCCTTCGGAGTACTGAACCTATCATTCCCAATCCGGGCATTAAAATCTCCCAACATAATAATGGCATGTATTTGGATTTACAAGATGTAAATCTTGTAACAGGTCTAAAAAGTCCTCTAACCTAAGCCAGAATGAGGTACGTTTGAATATTCCACCACATGGGTACAAACAAACATTAAGGATTATTAAATCAGAAACCTGGCCCCAAACCAATCGAAGAGCCAGCATGTTCCCTGGAGCACCAGGTATCAACTCGACTTATGTCCAGGGATATGTTAACTAGAGTGGCTAGCCCAGCAATGGGCCTACCCAATTTCTTTAATTTGCAAAGAGGCACATCCCAAGTTTGAAAACCTGGGATAGATATACAGTCTGAGTTCATAGCCCAAGTTTCCTGGAAGCATAATATATCGCACTTACTAAGGAACTTGAGACCACCACCCGAAAGACATGTTTTACACTCCGCTATATTCCAGGACAATATATTAATTTCACAACCTCCTTTCTTATCTTGTATTCCAGGAATCAGTCATTGGCCTTTACAATGGGTATCCCCTTGGGTGTCCTCTATTATTACAACATCCATATCTGGAGGAACCAAACACACTGCCCCATTAACCAGCGAGGTAGATGATCAATTTTCAAACATCGATCGGAGTGGCTCATTATCACTAGATGATTGAGTTGCTTCCCCTTGACCTGGCTTGAGCTTTTTATACTGGTGAGGTACCAGCCGCTCTCTGGGTAGTTTGTAGACTCTCAATATTATTCTTATTAAATTCTTCGGAGGCATCAGGAATATGCAACACTATTTCATCAGGGGACAAATATCTAATCTCAGTTTGATCCTCCATATAGGATTTAATATTTAGACTGCCAGATTTTGATCTCAATTCAGGTGCCTGAAAATCCAAACTATTCCTAGTAAGCTTCTGTCAGATATAAATTAACTTTTGAATAATTTTATCCTGTTCTATAACTGGCAACACATCAAAAGCTGCCAATCTCCCTGGCTCCTCAAACTCAGATAGGTTATCCAGCAGACATAAAGCAACAAGGTCTGTTTGGACCTGTGAGTCTGTGGAACCTACCATGGGTGCAGGACCCATTTCCATTGAGTCACATGGTACCAGTTTCCAAACTGACATTCAAAGTTACTTGATCATCAGACACAGTTAGTGTGCCACAAGGCACTGTGCTATCCCCATCGAAGCTAATGTGTTCATCAAGTATGCACCTCATTCTCTTTCCCCTGAGTCAGCTGCACTAAATTATTATCAGAGGCCACAAGCGAGGGTATAGAACTTGCCCCAGTGGGAAAAGCTCTTCCCTCCTTCTCGGTTCAAGCCACTGTGTGGTTACTAAAGACTCTGTCTATAGAGATCCCCCTGGTAATTAGATGCTTTCTAGCCATACAAATCTTTTTAACAGGTTCCTCGCTCCAGTATACCACAAGTCGAGTGGCCAGCTGAACCTTAGGTAGCCACTCCACCTTGCTAATCTCCTGACTCTCAAATTTAATTCCAAGTAACTGGAAAATATTCCTTTGAATTAAAGGTTTACTATGCAAGCTAGGAGTATATCCATCAGGCAGGGGATAGATTTTAAAAGCAATTGTCTTCTTATTCAGTAGCATTTGGTGTCAAGCAGTTTTAGTTCTATTAGCAAGTAATTTGTTTCTGCTCAGTTGCCTGAGCTTAGATTTGTTCCCATTGCTGGTGCTATTATTAATTATTATTATTATTAGCATTTATATAGCGCAAGCAATGTACCTGATGTTTAAAGGGCTTATAAACTGCCTGGCTGAGCTCTGGACCTGCTTCTTCCAGGGAGTGCAGTTTATTGGCAATCTCCCTAAGTTGTGCACTCACGCCTACCAAACATTTTTCCATATCAGCAATACTGGAGAATAGCATAGACACTGTCTGTCCAATCAAAAAACACTGGGATCTCAGCGTATCTCCAAGATCCTTGTCCTGGGAATCATCAACCAACTTATCATAAAACACATTATCGTTGTTAAGCTTTTTCTGGATGGGAATTATTTGTAACCCTCCCATCCCCACCCTCTGTCCCAGGCTTAACACCTTTCTTGTCAAAGTCAGTAATTTCAGTGTCTACAAAGTCTTCCAGACTTGCCAGACATGAATATCTATTGTTAGTGAACAACAATGGTATCAAGACAGAATCTACAGAAACAGGTGGCACACCAACGAAGTTAATAACCTTGGCCTGTTTTACCCTTGGAAGGTCACTCCAGCTGAACTGGTCGAGTACCAAGATATAGTTAGGAGGGCATTCGACATGGTGAACACTAGGGCGTGGTTGTTATGATAAGGCATTCTGGAAATGGGCCTCAATTACACCCGGCCTGAGGTGGGACATGTATGCACAAGACTTATGGCTAGAGTACATGAGCAACACCAACATCCCTAGGGCCGACAGCGGCCATGCCCTGGTCAAAGGTGTGGTGGCATCCATGAATGACCCCTTTCAGTCAGAGGGGCAGCATACCCCCACAAAGGGGCAACGTGTTAGGAGTTCAATGGTCAGGGAGTTGCACCCGCTCCCCCTGTCGGTTTTGGCATGCCTGTTCCCATTGTGTGGACAACCATGCAGTCACTGCAATAAGGTCAGGTTCTAAAACAGGAATAAGCCCCAAGGGAAATACCCCCAGGGAGGTGCAGGGGCAGGTGACAGCAAGGGCCCCAGCTCCAGAACGGCATGAGGCCCTGGTACAGGAACTGTACGACTGCCCCCTAAGGGGTGAGGTAGCATACGTGGTCATTGGCTTCAAGGAGGGCTTTAGGATCCCCACAGGAAAGTTCAAGGTCTGAAAATGAGTGAACAACCTTAAATCAATCAAGGGCATGGAGAACTTGGTACACACCAAGGTCCAAAAGGAAATTGATGAAGGCCGGTTTGCCGGCCCCTTTGTGTCCCTTCCCATAGGGAACTTCCATGTTTCACCTCTGGGACTAGTTCCCCAAAAGACCCTAGGTGAGTTTTGCCTCATTCATCATCTCTTTTACCCCAGAGGCGAATTGGTCAACGACGCCATTCCATACGAACTCTGCTCCGTCGGTTATGCATCCTTTGACGCTGTGGTTGAGATGGCCAAGGCCACACCCCCACCCTCCAAGGCCAGGAGTGGGGTGGGTGCCTGCGGCTTTCCTGTCGGTCGGGGCTCTTCCCATTGAAGTCAATGGGGAGGATTTCCCATTGACTTCAGTGGGAAGATCCGAGATCCGATAATCGGGCACTGAGAGGGCCCAATTCTCTGATCTCTCAGTTTAAACCAAGAGTAGCATTATTGGTCACCCTCGGTTTAAACCGAAAGTCCCATCCCTAATATTTAGTATCATGTTCTTGTTTCTGACACTAGTGCTCAGCATACGCTACTAATGACAGATCCATTGCTTTAAGGACGGCTTAAACTGAAGTTCTGATACATTTAGCTGGTTTAGATGGCCCACTAAATTCAGTTTATGCAAACTCCACTGTAAAAGCTGAGATACGCTACAAGATAATAGTGAAGTAACACCATTGCATTTCTGCACAATCTCACACTACACATTTCCTCAAAATTGTGCACCGAGTATGCAGGGTAGTATAATGCAGAATACCATGACTCTCCTGCCTAGCCAATCTGCCCTATCCAAAACAAACCCACATGCATTGCTTTCTGAAGTGTTTCAATTTTAGAACAACATGGTGCAACAAGAGTACTACTTAGAGTAGCAATAAAATGCTTTAATAATTACTGATTTGTAAAGTGCTGAGCTGGAATAGAAGGCTTTGAACCCCTTGGGGAAAATGTTCTGCAATGCCAGCTGTCATGGATTCAAATCCTTAAATCCCAGATCTACAGCTATTCTGCACAGAGAATTCAGAGTGAAGTCAATGAGAATCCTGCACACAAAGCAGCCATAGAATCAGGGTTTTGAAACTGTAAGCAGATCAGTGCTTTTTAACCACAGCATTAGTACCTGGCTGTTAGAAAGCAGATAACTGGCGTTTTAATGACATTTTTCAAACTCAGCATGTCAAATAAATTCAAAATTACAATGGTAAAAGCTTTTTATTAATAGTATTTTATTTTATTTGCATAATCCACTGAAGGGAAGGACTGTAAAAAATATTCCTGTTATGTTAAAACATAACTGGGTTCTTTTGGTCTTCTGAGTCCCAGCTACTAAAGTTCCTATGGAAGCTCTAAAGACTGAAATCGTACCTCCTTCAGGTTTTCCTTTCCAAAAACATTTTCTTACATGTTCTGGCCATTGATTCTCATGTGCAAGCATTAGCTCACTGGTAAAAGGTTAAAGCAATTCTAGTATTCCCTTTGGTTCAAGAATCATTGGTGAAACTGTTCATCGCTATTGGCTTCAATGCAACTTAAGTATGTGCTTAAGTGCTTTACTGAACGTAGCTGAGCTGCCTAACTGGAGAATATTGCTTCAAATGCATTTTATTGAGCAAAAATTTGGCCTGCTTTGATAGTAATGCCTTCAAATTTGCAACAAACAACATGGGGTCAGTTCAGGCAACAATTAATCAATATCTCTGATCTGTGCAAGATAAACAGAATCAATGCACGACAGCATAATCTGAAGTGGGGAAAGTGCATAATGCAGGAGTATGTGCACGCATGCACTTACTTCTGACCTCTATGCATTAAACTTTATTTTGCTTAAAGAGTAAGACTGGTTGAATATCTTTGGGGAAGTGGGTTCATGCACTTCAGAGGGATACTACCACAACAAGTATATTAGTTTAAAATACCAGGTTTACCAAGAGGGATGAAGAATTGTTGTTCCAACTGGACTGGGGTGAGGTGCAGGCATCAATGGAAGGCAACATCCATTTCAGGAATAGCCCAAAATCACATAGTTCTCTGCTTGACTGGCATAGAAAGCAAGTAGTGGCAAATGGCAATTAACTGGTTTAAAAAGACCTAGCTGACCTTGAACCCAGTTTGTGACACCTATGTATTCTGCCTCTGAGACAGGGGTGCCCCAAGAAGTAAAACCGTGATCCACTGGTGTTGATGATGGCCTCAGCTTTCCCTAAAATGGGTACAACCCCCCCTCTGCTGTATGACCAAGGGCCAACAAACTTGGACCTGGAGGGCTTGAAAGGACAGCCCCCAGACGTGGCCAAGGGCTGGCAAACGTGGGGAAAAGAGCTTGAGAGTATAGCCCCCCATTATGAGCAAGAGGGGGGCTTGTAAGGTCTCCCCTGCATGTGTCTGGGCTAATGGATCCCCCAGATTTTGGCCTCCCCCCCCCCTTTTGGACCCCAACATCGCTGGATCCTGGGTTGCTGATCCTGCTCAATCAGCTAGGAGAGGTAAACTATAGGTCCAGTCTCTTGCTTTTTCTTCCCCTCTGCAGAGCCTAAACCCCCCCACCCCCCGTTCTTCAGTGTACTTTCACTTTCCCAGCCACAGTCTGTGTTTTCTTTGTAGCCTTTGTTTGTACCCCTGTGAACCCCAGCTTAAGGCCATTAAGCTCATTCCCCCCTGAAGTTAAGGAACGGTAGATATTGGGTGGCTCTGTCCCCAGTAGCTATGAGGGGGAGGGGGTTCCTGTTAACACAAGCTTACTTTCCCTTCCCTCGCATTTGTTTGC
>QEPC01001369.1:1010493-1031639 GCA_003113815.1 Sphenodon punctatus
GGGCCCCAGGACAGGGGCGGTCCAGGGTCATCACCGGCTGCCCCTCAATTCCTTCCTCGGGTCACGGAAGGAAGGGCATCCTGATCCGGCCGGGGGCGGCCCGACAGGTGTGACATTGCAGCAGCTATAGTTAATGTTGTTGCGGTACTGAGAGACATCAGACCGCCTTTAGTTTACTTACCCAAGTTATAAGTTAGACGTAGGTTTGGCAGGACCGGAGGGGTATAGCCCCCTCCCCCCCGACAAGGCTAATAAAATTGGTGCGGCCTTATTTTAATCCACAAAACGGTGTCACGTGTCTTCTTTCAGGGTGGGGGAACAAACATCATTTCACAGAGGAAGATTGTCATTATCTCCTGAGCATAGATCAGGGTTTGAATGGCAGAGAAACAACCGCAGAGGGGATTATTGTCTTATTCAGGCCTGAACCTGAAATCTATTTCCAAACACACACTTGATATATTAGTAATACAGACGATTTCAGCCCTCAGTCTTTAACAGTAGTAGTTTTAGCCACAAGGCTAACTTTTTAAGGTAGCTCTGAAAACATACCTCTCCAAAGAATGGAATGGTCTGTGGAACTGTATTTGAGAATGGGCAGACTATTATAAAATGGCTGCAGTTAACTAATTGTGATTCAGCTTTGCTCAATTAGGTATTGTCAGAAGTGGATTTCAATATCTGAACAACTTGCAACATTTTGCCATATCTCTTATGGGTTAAAGCATATTAGCATCTTTGAGTTTTTCATTTTTGAAAGGTGTCCTTCCTTCCAGATTTGTTAAATTTACCATAGACTTGTTTGTTTCTGTATCTTGAAGCCCTGTATCCTTCGAGGTAATACGAAGAAAACTCTTTATTAGGATGACTTGGGATATTATCCTGAATAAGTGGCTGCCCCAGTTAAAGGAGAGACATCCTGAGTCACAATTCAGCACTGGAAAGAACCATCCCCAGAGCTGTCTCACATTTTAAAGGTTATCCAGACCATCAGTATTTTGATTAGGTGCAGATGACTGAATGCCAATGTGTACAGTTAGGGCCTTTAATTACAGAAACAGATTTACATTTATGCAGACTTCCACTGGGCAAGGCTCCAGACACACTACTAAGAAAGTAAGAAACAGGAATTTTGATTGAATCAATTTTTCCTACCTGTGTGGGCCTTGTAGAGGAAGTTGCAGTACTGCATCCAGTGTCTGGGCAAACAAGAAATTGTTTGGGCAGTCGTAGAAGAAAAGAAGCTCAATAGTTTTAAAACTGAATTGGATATATTTATGACACACAGCTTGTGAGTTCTCCTATTTGATGTTACAGAAGGAAATCTCCCTCCCCCCAAGAACACCTTTCGAAAGTGTATTTTTTCTTCTTTTCTTTCTTCCTGAAGCATCAAAGTTGTCCTCAGCTGGAGATAGGGCATTCTGATGCCTGGATACTATCATTATATGCTGGGTGCCTGGTTGGTGGGACCTGCATTCATGTTCAGAGTCTAATTGATCACCAACTTTAGGGTTAGGAAAGAATTTTCCCTCAGGGAAGACTGGCAGTCGACCTAGGGTGTGGGGGTTTTTTTGGGTTTTTTTTTTACCTTTCCCTGAAGTGTACGTGTTGCTCATCTGCATCACAAGGTGGTTTCCCTCTTTTTTGCCTAAAGGATTTCTGCATTTTTCTTTTTATAATATTACTCCCTGTTATTTCAGGTATCGGTGTGCTCTGCTTGGTCCCAGTCTCTACTTATAGCAGATTCTTTAATAGCCTTTGTTTCCTGTTGGCTAGATTTTTATCTGTGTGGGTAGATTGAGTATGGTGAAGCCTGCATTGGTGCAGTGGCTGGACTAGATGATTCTCGACATTTCTTCCAGCTCTGTGACTATGACTATAAATCTATATAGTCTTTCATTGTTTTGGTCATTCGAATCAAGATACAGAAAGGGTGGAATGGACAATGATGTTCTCATCTGACTATTAAGTCTAATTCTGATTGATTTAGTCTAGTCCTCTGATGCTTTGGACAGGCGGCGCGCCAACGTCTCAATGTGTGGATGAGACAATGGTGCAAGGAAGAAGGCTTTAGATTTACCAGGAACTGGGCAGCCTTCTGTGGAGGGGGGAGCCTATACAGGCGGGATGGGCTGCACCTTAACCAGAATGGAACCCGGCTACTGGCACTAAAAATTAAAAATGCGATAGAGCAGTTTTTAAACTAGAACCTGGGGGAAAGCCGACAGGCACTGTGGAGTACACAGTTCGGACTGTGGCATCTATGCAGGATGATGTTAACTTAGGAGATTTAGAGTTGCTTAAGACTGAGAAAGGGATAAAAATTAAGGCGCTTCAGGTGGAATTCGCTGGAGAACAGATAAATAACGATTCCAGGGTGCCTGATACAGTCCTCTATAATGTGCACAGTAAGAAGAATAAAAACAATACACATAAATGTCTATATGCAAATGCTAGAAGCCTAAAAAGTAAGATGGGAGAATTAGAGTGTATGGTGCTAAATGAAGATCTAGACATTATAGGCCCCACAGAGACATGGTAGAACGAGGATAACCAATGGGACACTGTAATACCAGGGTACAAAATGTATCGGAATGACAGAGTAGATAAGAGTTCTCTACCTACACTTGGTGGTGCGGTGGCTCTATATGTAAAAGACAACACTGAGTCAAGTACAATTAAAGTTTTAAAGGATGCAAACCATTCCCTAGAATCTCTATGGATAGAAATTCCAGGTATAAAGGGGAAGAGTATCGCAGTAGGGCTATACTATCGTCCCCCTGACCAGGACGGAGAGACTAATAAGGCAATGCTAAAAGAGATTAGACAGGCTACTAAAGTCGGCAACATAATAATAATGGGTGACTTCAATTACCCTAGTATTGATTGGGGGAATGTTTCCTCGGGCGGGACGTGGAAGTCAATTTTCTGAATGTTCTAAACGACTGCTTCCTAGAACAGCTGGTTCTGGAACCAAAAGGAGGAGGAGCTATTCTAGATCTAGTCCTGAGTGGCGCGTAGGATCTGGTGCAAGGAGTAACTGTGGCGGAGCCACTAGGCAATAGCGATCATAATATGATCACATTTGACATAATTTCTGTAGGGAGAAAGATAAAGAAAAGTACAGCAGTAGCATTTAACTTTAAAAAGGGAGACTATGACAAAATGAGGAAACTAGTTAAAGAGAAACTAAAAAGCCCAGTTGCAAGGGCTACAAGTTTGCAAGAGGAGTGGAGACCGTTTAAAAGCACCCTTCTGGAAGTCCAGATTAAATGCATCCAGCAAGTTAAAAAAGGAAGCAGGAAGACCAAACATCTTCCACTGTGGTTAAATGGGGAGGTGAAGGAGGCTATTAGAGCCAAAAAGGCATCCTTTAAGAAATGGAAGGCTAGTTCCAATGAAAATAATATGAAAGAGCATAAACACTGGCAACGTAAATGTAAAGTGTTAATAAGCCAGGCCAAGAGAGATTTTGAAGGGAGGCAAAAACAAGCAACAAGAACTTTTTCAAATACATCAGAAACAAGAAGCCTACTAAGGAGTCAGTTGGGCCATTAGATGAGTAAAAGGGGCACTCACAGAGGATAACAACATTGCAGAGAAGCTGAATGAGTTCTTTGCATCGGTCTTCACTGCAGAGGATTTTGGAGAGGTACCCACGCCAGATCCTTGCTTTGTGGGTGAGGAATTGGAAGAGCTGCTAAAAATCAATGTGACGCTGGAGGATGTTCTAGGACAAATTGACAAACTGAATACTAACAAGTCACCAGGGTCAGATGGCATTCACCCCAGAGTTCTGAAGGAACTCAAATATGAAATCGCAGTCCTACTGTTAGTAATTTGTAACCTGTCACTAAAAGCTGCCACTGTACCCAAGGCCTGGAGGGTGGCAAATGTAACCCCGATATTTAACAAGGGATCCAGAGGTGATCCTGGAAACTACAGACCAGTAAGTTTGACGTCTGTGCCAGGGAAAATGGTGGAAACCATCATTAAGGACAGAATTACAGGGCATGTTGACAAACATGGCTTAATGGGGAAGAGTCAACACGGATTTAGTAAAGGTAAGTCATGCCTCACTAACCTGTTGGAATTCTTTGAGGGTGTAAATAAGCATGTGGACAAGGGAGACCCAGTAGATATAGTGTACCTGGATTTCCAGAAAGCATTTGATAAGGTCCCTCATGAGAGACTCTTGAGAAAATTAAAAAGTCATGGGATAGGAGGTAGTGTCTTACTATGGATCAGAAACTGGTTAAAAGATAGAAAGCAAAGGGTAGGACTAAATGGTCAGTTTTCACAATGGAGAGATGTAAAAAGTGGTGTGCCTCAGGGATCTGTATTGGGACCGGTGCTGTTTAATGTATTCATTAATGATTTGGAAAAGGGTGTTAAGAGTGAGGTGATCAAATTTGCAGACGACACCAAGTTATTCAAGGTAGTTAAAACACGAGCAGACTGTGAGGAACTGCAACAGGATCTTACGACACTGGGTGCCTGGGCATCTAAATGGCAAATGAGATTTAATGTGGACAAGTGCAAAGTGATGCACGTAGGGAAAAATAATCCAAACTATGCGTACACAATGCTGGGTACTAAGCTAGGAGTTACCACTCAGGAAAAGGATCTGGGGGTGGTTGTGGACAATACAATGAAATCCACAGCGCAGTGCGCAGCAGCAGTCAAAAAAGCAAACAGAATGTTAGGAATTATTCGGAAGGGGATAGAGAATAAAACTGAGGATGTCATAATGCCTCTATACAAATCAATGGTGCGACCGCACCTCGAATATTGTGTGCAGTTCTGGTCGCCCCATCTCAAAAAAGACATAGCTGAACTAGAAAAGGTACAGAGAAGGGCAACAAAAATGATCAAGGGCATGGAAGGGCTCCCGTATGAGGAGAGGCTTGGTAGGTTGGGGCTCTTCAGCTTGGAGAAGAGACGACTGAGAGGAGATATGATAGAGGTCTATAAAATCATGAGTGGTGTGGAACTAATAAACAAGGAGCAGTTATTTACCCTCTCAGCTAGTACTAGAACTAGGGGACACTCCATGAAACCCATGGGTGGGAAGTTTAAAACAAATAAAAGAAAATATTTTTTCACTCAGCATATAATTGGGTTGTGGAATCTACTGCCAGAGGCTGTGGTAAGGGCCAGTACTATAGCTGAGTTTAAACGAGATTTGGACAAGTTTCTGGAAGATAGGTCCATTAGCAGCTATTAACCGGACAGGATCAGGGAACACAATGGGAGCTGGGGGAAAACAACAGGGAATGGATCCGCCATTGTGACCTGTTGAGTGCTTCTCCCAAGCCACCGTGATTGGCCACTGTCGGGGCTAGATGGACCATTGGTCTGACCCAGTATGGCACTTCTTATGTTCTTTGGGTTATTTTGTTTGCTTGCTTGTTTTTTTAGTTGAACTGAACTTGCTAGTTCCACTGTCCTCAGGGGTATGAGAGTAGTTAATGTAACTGTACGCTTGCTAATTTAGTGGACAAGATTTTGGTAGGGATTTTTTTAATTAGTTAACTTTAACTGTGGAAATGTGAACAACATTCACTTACTGCAGCTAATTCATTCTGCATTCATTCCAGAATGGATCAAGAAGTTATTTTTAAAATACTGTAGAGAGCCTATTGTTGAAAAGTTTTCCTCCTGACAAGAAATTATGCCAGCATGAGATTTCCAGACCCAAGTGGTTCAGAAAACGCTGATAAGAATCCAAAGGAACCTAAAGCCTATGAGATTTTACTGTCAGAGCAAGTGCTTCATAGTAAAACATCCAAAGCATGGGCCTTGACGCAGCACAGAGCTAGATCATGACAACCTTGTAAATTTAGAACCAATTAGGATATAAATAGATGTAATTAGATTCCACATATCTTGACCTGAATTATTTTCACTGTAAGCAGCACTCGGTTTGCAATACTGACATACTTTTTAAAAAAAACTGCTCAAGTGAAAGGCTGGCCTCCTACCCTCCATAGACATGTAGTAACTCAACAGAAGAATCTAAGGTTTAGGATTTCATGTCAGGGAGGGATTTGCAGAATTAGAATCAATAAAACTGTTCTTTAGGCCAATGAGACAGCTGATAATGCAAATCTGTAGTTCTTACAAGAAGTTAACTAAGTGAGGGAACGTACATAAGAATTGATAAATCTGAAAGAGAATGTGAATTAAAGATAACTTCTATATTGTTAACTGATTTACTGTGTCCTGTATTGAATTCTGATCCAATCTTAAGGGCAGGGGTGGGGAACCTCAGGCCTAGGGGCCAAATGTGGCCTGCAGCAGTTTTATGTGGCCCCTTTCCACTTCCTGGATCTGGCCCCTGGATCCAGTTCTTACCTCCAATCACTGAAAACCTGAGCTCAAGGGAAGGGAGCAGAGATGAAGTCATGCAAACAAGGACAGGGGTCAGTTCCATGGCACAGATCCAGGATTTGGGTCCTCCTTTCCTTGACTGCATCCCGTAAGCACCCTTACCCCAACTTCTGTGCGGCCCTCGGAGCTAGTACAAGCTTTCAAAGTGGCCCCTGGGAAGGAAAAGGTTCCCAACCCCTGCTTAACGGGAACGATATTACAAATGTATCCCTCACTGCAGAGCGTCAGTGCTTAGTGGGCAGAAAATCCTGGGGAGAAAGGGTCCCAACGGTAGGGTAGAAGGTGTGAGGGGGCCTCCTGTTTCCCACTCTGCAGCACTCCCAGTTTCAACAAACAAAATATATGGCGGTGCCTCCACCTGGGAAACCCTACACCTTAAACTATATTTTGGGGTCCCCAGGAAAACAAACAAATTGGCATAGTGTACACTATACACTGCTTTCTGGTAGTGCCCAGTAGGGTGGCCACTGATGCACTGCCAGAATAGAGGGAGAAATGTGCATAAACTTACATATGTTAATTTACATTCATTTATACAAATTTAGAAATTTTATCCTGAAAATGGTCAGTGCCACTTCTTCATTAACTTTCTGCTCTGTTGTCAAACAATCTCCACACTGTATCTTAGGCACAAAAATGTACCCATTCAGGTTGGCAGGAATGAGGTATTAAAATTGAGTTAATGAAAGTTGCATACTGGTACTTTTTGGCTGCAGTCTTTGAGATGGCTGCAACAGTCACCACTGGCAGCTGTTTCAGTAAATATTAGCTACTTGATAAACTCCCCCACCCAAAGGAGACGGAACTGAGGGGGAAATGGAAGCAGGACCAACAAACAAATATCCTCTAAAAATAAATAGAAATCCCCAGGTCTCCCTCCTCCCCTTTGCTATTTCAAGCAAGGAAAACGACCAAAAATCAAGGTGACGGAGTGCCATTGACTACAAGCCTCTCAGCCAGCTCCCTGGTTTACCTTTGCTTCAGTTCTTATATTAGCAAAGGACATTTTGTAGCTAAAAACCCAGCAAGACATGGGCAACAGAAGTTTGTTTGCTTTGAAGCTGATCCATCTTCTTCCCCAGCCTAGCTCTGCAAAGGGCCCTCCGCACCGCAATAGGGGCGGGGGGAGGTTGCCACGCCCGCCGCTTTTCCAGCCCTGAAGGGATGAGCGCGGAGGAGCTGCAGGGCTTCGGGAAACCCCGCACTGTTCGGCCTGGGCGCCTGCGATTGGCGGCCCAGGCATCAGGGCCCGTGAACGGGCGCCTGATTGGTCGGCGCTGGGGACGCTCCCTCCCCCTCCCTGCTAGAAGGGAGGGGCAGGGAGGACGGCCAGCGCACGCGGTTTTCTCTCCCCCCTTCTCATTCGGACCCAGCAGCGGCAGGCAACAGTTGTGCCTGCGAAGAAGGGGAAATTGTTGGAGAAATTGTGAGAGGGCCCCTGGGAGATGGGAAAACAAAAGAAACGGGCGGCTCAGCCCCCGAAGCAAAAGAAAGGGGGGAAAAGGAAGGCCGCCGAGGTAGTGGACGCGCCTCTGGCCGCCGCTGATTGCCCAACTGGTGGGGGGGAATTAAGCCCTAACCCCCCTTCAAGGTTGGAAATGAGGAGCCGCCTCCAGGCCTGCGAGGCCCTGGCAGCTACCTTGAGGGAGCAAGGGGTATCTGACCAGGGGGGAACAGCCCCTAGACGGGAGAATGGGCCTGAGGAAATGGGGTGCAGTGCCCCTGGGCCGAGGGGAGCACCTCCCAGGGGAGGGTATGGTAGGAATGAAAGGGGGCGCAGTGCCCCTGTGGAGGTCTGGGCCCCGGCCCAAAATGAAGGGGGAGGGGCGCTACGGCGTGGAGGTCGGGCCTTGGCCCCCCCCGCCCATTTCAGAAATGAAGAGTGGGCAGAGGCCTACTACCCTCCACCGCGCCAGCCATACCGGGCGGGCTGGATGGACTGCCAAGGGGCACAAAGCAATGCCCCTGGACAGGACCGTAGACACCCCACAGCGGGATACGAAGGCTGGGATTGGAGCGAAGAGGAAAGGGGGCTGCCTTGGGAAGCCCCTGAGGATGCCCCTTTGGCATACCAAGGGGAGAGAGGCCAGCCGAGGGGGAGAAGGAGTACCCCATCTGCGGCACTTGGGGCCCCACCGGAAAGGGCCCCCCAAGCCGAAAGGGGGCAGAATATTGTCCCAACAGGTACGCAGGAGATCGAACCATCAGCCCCAGAACAGAATGAAGGGAGCGAGGACGACGAGCAGGGAGATCGGGCAATGTGGGAGCGAATCCAGGGGCTCGAGAAGGAGCTGGAGGAGATGGCAGCGCGCAGGAGGGCACCACTGGAACCACCGAGGACTACGCACGAATGGCCCCGAGGAGGTGAGATGGGCTTTTTACAGGATAGGAGTGTATATGGGGAGGAGGAACAGGAAGGAAGGACTCACTGGCTGGCCAGATTTGATGCACGGCTAAGGGCACAACTAGATAGAGCAGAGAAGGAAAGGGGGGACGGGGAAAACGGAGAAGAAGGGACGCCTAGACAGGCCCAGGCTACCACCCCCTCAACTTTGCGCAATGCACCGCAGATGCTGTGGTGGAATGGGACCTGGGTGAAGGTGACACCGATTCCACCTCCCACGGGATACCAAGCAGCGGGTAGTGGTTTCCGCCAGGAGAATACGAATCGGCGGAGACAAGGGTCGGAGCAAGATAGGGTGTCAGAGTCTCCAGGGACAGCCCCCAGTCTCGTATTTAATCGCCCCCCACCCCCGCTAGGGGGGGGATACTCAGAACTATCGGCCCCTATAGGCGAACACCTACCATACACTACTAGGGAGAAAATATGGAAGGGGGAGTATATTGACATCTTTGCACTCCTATTCAGTGACCCGATAAGTGACCCAGCGGATAAGGAGGATAGTAAAGAAAGAGAGAGATTTCGGAGACCAAAGGCAGACAGGAACTGGGCAAACTGGTCCTCCGCCTTTTCCATATACATAGGGGTGGTACTGGAAGTTTTTCCAGAGCGGGCAGTGGAACTGCTGAAATACGCAGATATAATAAAGAGGGCGTATGGGGTGGGCCCCCAGGGAGCATGGCTAAGGTATGATGAAGCTTTTCGTCATAGAGCTTCTTTCACACCGGGGCTCCGTTGGGATCAGCATGCTCAGGACCTGTGGCTGGACTGTATGGTCGATACGACCAATACACCAAAGACGGATAGCGGACATATATTAATAAAGGGCGGGGTAGCCCCAGCAAATGATCCCAACAGAGGGGACAGTAGGCGCTCAGGTAGCGCCACTTGCTGGGAGTATAACAGAAATGGGCGTTGCACACGAGGCAATTGTAAGTTCCGTCACGCATGCTCAGTATGCGGCGGAACGCACTCAGTTTCCAACTGTTACAGGGGAAAGCCAACAGGAGGTAGGAGGAACCAAACGGGCACAGGACCCGGTCCGAACAGCCAAGGTGGACAGCAAGGACCTGGGAAAGGAAAAGGGCCCAACCCCAATTAATATCCGGCGACTCGAGCAGATCCTAAGGGATCACCCGGATAGGAAGGAGGTTCATTATGTTATTCAGGGTTTCAAGTTAGGTTTTGTTATTCCGGCAACAAAAGTAACACAAGGGCGGACCCCTCCCAACCTTAAGTCAGTGAAGGGCATGGAACATGTGGTAAGAGACAAAATTTTGAAAGAAACAACGGAGGGGAGAATTGCTGGCCCATTTGCTGTTCCCCCCTTTAGGGAGTGGGTGATCTCTCCCCTAGGGATAGTACCAAAAAAGGCCCCGGGAGAATTTCGCTTAATTCATCACCTATCCTACCCGAAGGGACGATCAGTAAATGATGCCATTCCAAGGGAGTTGGCCACGGTACGGTACACGTCTTTCGACCAGGCTATAGAAAGGGTAAGGGCATACGGAAGGGGAGCTCGTTTAGCAAAGTGCGACGTCAAGTCGGCATTTAGACTCTTGCCGGTCCACCCGGACAGCTTTCACCTTCTAGGAATGAAGTTTGAGGATCAGTATTACTTCGATCGGGCTATGCCTATGGGATGCTCAATTTCGTGCTCCGCGTTCGAACGTTTCAGTTCGTTAGTGGAGTGGGCATTCAGGCAGAGGATTCGATCAGGTGAGATCTCCAAATATTTAGACGATTTCCTCATAATTGCCTCGGCGGCTCCGGGCGCATGCGAGGAGCTGTTGAAGGAGTTCCAGGTCCTGGCAGAACAGCTTGGACTGCCCCTGGCCCCTGAAAAGACGGAGGGACCCGCGACGAGACTCACATATTTGGGGATAGAAATAGACACAGTCCGCTTGCTCTCTCGTTTACCTGCTGATAAACTGGAGGCATTGCGTGATAAATTGCAAAATTGCATGACAGCCAAGAAGGTTACCATCCGCATTCTTCAATCTTTAGTAGGCAGCCTAAACTTCGCATGTAGAGTGGTCGCCCCAGGTAGGGCATTTCTATCCAGGCTCTACATTCCACTGGCAGGTAATCCACCCCAGTACCATCACGTCCGCATAACGAAAGGGATTAAGGACGATCTGAGTATCTGGGCGACGTTTTTAGCAAAATACAATGGAGTAAGTTTTTGGAGGGAGAACTTCACAGGGGGAACATATTTACAAGTACATACGGATTCAGCAGGAGGGATTGGTTTTGGAATTTATTTTAGGGGGCGGTGGTGCGCGGCACCCTGGCCAAGCGAATGGGTTGCATCGGGGATAACTCGGGACCTTACATTCCTGGAGTTATTTCCGATAGTTTTGGCTGTGCAGTTGTGGCACAGGGAATTCTCCGATAAATCGGTGGTTTTCTGGTGTGATAACCTAGCAGTTGTCCATGTGATCAACTCTATGTCATCAAGGTCACAGAGGGTTATGCGCCTCGTGCGAACAATGGTTCTTAACTGTTTACAGCACAACATCCTATTTACAGCACGGCACGTCCCAGGGGTGGACAACAAAATAGCAGACGCGCTCTCTCGATTACAGATGGAGAGATTCCGGGAGTTAGCGCCGGCTGCTGCACACAACCCAGAACCTCTCCCCCCAGGGGTATGGAACCTTGGAGAATAGAAGTACAAAGAATAGTACAGGGCTCCCTTGCACCCCGTACATTGTCAGCTTATACCAGGGCGTACAAGGAGTTTCAAGACTACAGGCAAATTAAGGGCTGGGGTTTGGAGTTCCCCATAAGGGAGGATGAAATGCTCCAATTTATTTTGCACCTACGGAACCGGGGTTTGGCAGGTAGGACAATATCTGGAAAAGTAGCTGCTTTGGCATTTATAAGTCGCATGAACGGGCAGCCCCCACCTGACAATGGGTTTTTCGCTCGCCGAATGTTCGAATCCTGGGAGCGAGGAAGGGAAAAACACGACGATAAGAGGGCCCCCATAACGGTCACCATCCTGCAAGAATTGTGCAGTGCACTGCCGAGAGTTTGTTTAAATCAATATGAAGTTACACTGTTTTCTACACTTTTTAAGGTTATGTTTTTTGGGGCATTTAGGATAAGCGAAGTTGTGGCAGAAAGCAGAAGGGACAGCTCAGGAAAGGCTATAGATAGGCAGGACATTCAACTCTCTCATGGCCTACTAAAAATAAGGGTCAGGCGTTCAAAAACAGACCAGAGGGGAAGAGGACAGTGGGTCGTTTTGAATCGGATTGACAGACACGAGCTTTGCCCCTTTCAAATGGTCACCGAGTACCTGACAATTCGACCACAGGTTGAAGGAAACCTGTTTATACATGGGGATAAAACTCCAGTTACAAGGTACCAGTTTAATATAGTAATGAGGAGAACAATACAGGAGATAGGTTTGTCACCCAAAAATTATGGTTCTCATTCATTTAGAATTGGAGCTGCAACAACGGCTTCGGAGGCGGGTTTATCAGGAAAGAAAATTAAGACATTAGGAAGATGGCGTTCAAGGGCCTATTTGGGATACATCCGGCCTCAATACGAAAACTAACACTTGATTTTCTTATGTACATTCTCTTAGGCCATAGGTGTCACACAGGAAGTAAGACGGTTGTCTGGATGGTCGGCCACAGCCTGGTGCGCCGAGCAGGAGATGCAGCTAGACGATCTTTGGGGGGAACACATTTGGGTATGGGGAACAGAGCGCAAATCAGATGGATGGGTCGGGGGGGGATGAAGTGGGAACAGCTGATCCCATGGTTGTTACAGTTACAGAACCTTCCACACCCACGTATCATAATTATACACTTAGGGGAAAATGATTTAAGAATAGGAACTAGTGTAAGCTTGATTATAAAGATTAAGTCACAGATGCTGTCAATTAAAGGTTTCTTCCCAGGGGTACAGATAATTTGGACCCACTTAATGCCACGCATCACATGGGGTGCTGGGGTGCACCCTAAAATAATTGACAAGGCTAGGCGCAATGTAAATAGGGAAATTAATAAATGGTGGCTGGCTGTGGGTGGAAGCTGTCTGAAACATAATCAAATTACCCACACCCGACCGGAATTGTTTTTGACCGATGGAGTACATCTGTCCAGAGAAGGAAACAGCTTGTACTTAGAGAACTTGGGGGCGTTTTTGAGCAATCTTGTGTGAGCGAGCGTTGGTGGGGCAAGGGACAAATTGAAATTTTGCCCCTTTTTGGTGGCGGGGGTCCAGTATGGTTAATAGGCTGTTTGTTAGGTAGTTATAGTATAGATAAAGGAGTCATCTCCATAAGAGATGGGGGATGATACCTGTTGACAAGCAGGGCAAGGCTGACGGCAGGATCGTTCCCCGGGGGGGAGTGTCAAGCGGGGGTAAGGGCAAGCATGGCCCTCGATCTTAATGACACCATATACTCCTGACTCAGGCCTCTGAGGCATTCACCCTTCGGCCTTGGCCAGGGAGCTGTTCGAAGGGAAAGTTTAATTTGAATTGGTAATGGCATTGGAGGGCATATCCACGCCATATATATACCTGTTAATGTTATTATAGGATTATAGAAAATACTGGACCCATTCGATTGCCTAGTGACAATCTAACCAACGTTCTTGCTCTGATTGCATTAAAGAGTGCGGCCTTTTACAATCCAGCTCATGTCTCCGTGTCTCATTTGGGGCTGGGGGTGCGTCGGCAACTAGCCCATTTTAGATTTGAACCCTTGCAAAGTTCTAAAACAGAAAATCTCTCTCTATGCCAGTCAGTCACAACAACATCCAAAATCCTAGAAAAGGAACTGATAGCCACCTGCCGAGACACATAAAAGAGAGAAAAGCAGATCTCATAATACAGGGCAAGGAGAAAATAATGAGGCGGAAGGATGATTTATGGGAGAAGGGGAAGTATTTCAAAGTGAGGGTCTAAATTCATAGTTTGATTTATGAAGGGGGAACTTCCATGCTCCTTCTTCCTACTAAGACATCGCCAGGCATTTTATATAAAGCCTCCCCTTGCAACTTTGCAGTCCAGGAGTGTGGGAAACACCTTCCCCATGAAGCCTAGGGGAAATGTTAATCTCCAGTGACATTTGCCCCCCACCTCATAACGCAACAGCAAAGCCTCCTGCCTAACAGCCTCCCCTCCGCCTCAGTTCCTTCCTTGCTGCCTGCCCTGCCTGCTCTCTGTAAACAGCCAGGACTCCAGGAGACCTCCCCCATGTTTTCATGGGGCTAGGCTGCTGTGACTAGCAGAGACAGTGTGTGTGTGGGGGGTAGCCAGATTGGGAAAGTGGAGCCAGACTGGATGTTGCAGCCTCTCTCTGTTTGGGCACCTGCACCCACCATCACATACTCTCTGCCTCCTGGCTGGACAGACTCCTCAGTCCTGTCAGTCTCTCTTCTAAGTCCCGCTGCTACTGTGCCCTGGCACCTGTCCACCCCATGCTGCTGCTGCTAGATGCCCGCCCCTTGAGGCGCACTGCTCTGATCATATTCTCCAGGCACTGACAACACAAAGGGTCTACTTCCTCTGCTGCGCTGGACTCAGTTCCTCCGTCCCAACTCTTGTCCAACTGAGAGACCACCCACACTGTCCGACAGTGGCTCCGCACTGCTGCCCTCACCTCCCTTGCCTCAAGAGTGCTGCAGACACAGTGCCTGCACTTCCAGACACCAAGGTCTCCTGCCCAACCAGTTGGCCCCGTTCTACAGAGTCACTTCTTCCCGGCACACAGCTGCACTTCCAAGTCTAGGGCAGGCTGTCAGTTCCTCTAGGGGGCCTGGCAACGGCTAATTCTAGACAAGGCTGCATCCAGTTCCAGTCCCATTCCTGAAAGCCCCAAATCAATGAAATAGAGGACTGTCCGGTGAAGCAGAGGGCCAATGGCCACCTTAGTGCCCAGGCATCACACTCTTACAGACAACACCCAAAATGAAAATAACCAGTTTTACCTGAGAACAAGAAAAAAAAACACCATGTATTAAATCAATACTCCCAGTCCCTTAACTATGCAAAATCATGACTTAGCTAACATACTTGTGCGTAGTCTGAAACACAGAAATCCCCGGAATGCTTGTTATTTTCTTCCAGCTTTCGTGTATTGGTGTGCATTCAAAATTCTCAGAAGAAACATAAAAAGGTTGTTGGAGTCACTCACAATCACAGAGATCCAGTGGAGTGGTGGAGAACAAATCCATAGACCAGGCCTCACAACTTCTTAGCATGTTCTGATGCTGGCATCTCCTCTCTAGTCTCTCCCCCTACTTGGCCCTCAATTCCTCTTAGCATGCTTTCTTCAGAGGATTGCATCCTGGGAGTTGTAGTCTGAAGCTAAGGGGCCTTACAGGCCCCTAAGATTTAAAGGGTCACAAAACAACAACATGATCTAGGATGAGGATAATGACAAAAAACCATATGCTGCACTCTTCCGCACGCAAGCATGGCTAATAATATTAAGCAACACCTGATCGACACTAGGGCTGCCCAGAAGCTCCTGAAAGCTACATGCCTCCTTATTCCACCATCTAATATGTTTAAATTTACTTCCCAACTTCATTGAATGTGGCAGCCTTTGCAGTTGCCAGTGTGAAAGCTAAAAGAAGGGGAACAAGCAGGCTGCAGACTCGCCTTTGCATCCCTTTTACAGAAGCCCTTCTATCTGCATAACTTGAGAGCTTTCCTTTCCCTGCACCAACTAATTAAATATTCTCCACCTGTTCAGGAGAAGAGTATTAAAAAAAATTAGATTCCTCCCAGGCTGTCATGCATTTACTTAATGCCATTTAAATGGGATCAGAACTAGTGCTCCATTATGCCTTTAGATTAGAGCTGAAATGAGAACTCGCTGAAACAAACAAGTCCATCAAATCTGAACAATACAAAATGAAATCAATGAAACGGGCACCAAGTAGTATCTAACTACTTTTTGTTGGATTACCTGATTTTTGTCTTTTTGTTTCATTCAGTCCAGTCATTCTTTTCTTTACTTAGGAATCATTTTCTGATTGTGAAGTGGGGAGCAATGTACAGCAGTGATACCATGAAAAACCAGAATGATGAAAGTGCGAAATACCAAATGCACGAACTCAAATGAAAATGAATGAAACCAAATACATGAAACAAATGAAAAACTAAAAGTTCAAAATAAACAAAAGTGTCAGAATTTGGTTGCTCCAACACCATGAGGAGTGTCATTTGGTCTAACTATAACCTACCTGAAACTGCAAAAAAAACCAAAACACCAAAAAAACCCACAAATATTTAATCTGCTAGCTGCTTCTGATCTACTTTATATCAGGAAAGGTTATAGAAAGGAAGGTACTGAGAAGGGAAGCATGAGAGGACCGAGACATGCATGCACACACCTCAAACATCTCCAAGCTACGTTTGGTAATTCTGGATGCAATTTGACAAATACGTTTTAATTTGCTCAACATCTGATCCATGCCCAGATGCAAATTCAGTGCATTTTGAAGCATGAATCACCAATTTATATCCTGACCATTTCCTAGAACAATATAAGAGTATAGTCCCTTAATCAAAATGCCCCTCACCGCGCCTGCAGCAACGGTCTACGCGGTGGGGGATTTGTCCCGCTCCTGTACGGTTGCAAGGAAAGCGGGGACACAGCAGGCTGCAAAAGGAAAGGGGCGCCGATGCAATATGCATGCCGGCGGGAAGAGCCCCGGGAGATTGCCTAGCAACCAGGGGTTTCAGGGTTTCTGCATTGCTAGACATTGCAGCATGGGTAGGGCTGTTTGACTTACTGCCTCGCTCTGTCAGTTTTGTGAGCGAGGCAGAGAAGTGGAGATCCCACCCACCCTCCCATACAAATAGGAGCACTGTGGGCGTAGCTGGTTGCCCTAGTTGGGGCTGGGAAGGAATTTTTGAAGAGAAGTCCTTAACAAGTGATTTATCAATTTTTTGCCTTCCTCACAGTGTGTTTGAAGGGCGATTTGCTCTAGATTATAATGTGTTATGTTATTAAATGCTAATTCTGTTGCACTCTAGCATGGGTCCAGATTGTAGTTGATTATGGGTTATGTATGGGGTAAGGTTGTATGTAAGCATCTCCTTAAGAGATGGGGAAGTGAACCTTGGCCAAGGGTTGGGTGCAGCCAGGACAAGGTTCATTCCAGGAGGTGGGAGGCAGTACATAACAAAGGGTTATGAAAGCTAAGGGCACCCCCACAACAAAATTAGGTAAGTTTCCCTACAGGGGCCAAAACCCTGCTTACACACCTCAGCAGTTTAAACTGGGGGTGGGGGAGACGAGGTTAATGATTATTAGATAAAGTAAGGGCTGGGATCCTGGGAACCCTCAGACAGCCCAAGTTTACATTTAAGGTTAAATTAAATGACCTGGACTCCCGATTGTTGTTAGGTACTCCTCCCTCTTCCAATTGATTGACTATAAATGCAGTATTAAAGCATGCAGCCATTGTATTCCAACACTGTGTCCTTGTCTCATTTCGGGATGCGGCGACAAAGAATTGTTATTCAAGCAATTACTACATTTGTACACATTTCTATTTGGGTAAATTTTTGTTTTTCTTAATTTATGATTGAACTCCCTGTCATTTGAAATCATGAAATATAAATAATTACAATAGTTGTACTATTGTTAGATTTAAATAAAAATGCTGAAAGATATAAGATGTGCATCCAGAAAAATCACATTATGTTTGGCTGCCTGTCCTATGCTTCCCAACTGGAGAATGCTGAAAATGAAAAAAAATCACAACATGCTTTGAGATTAAGTATTTAATTTAAATTGAAGCAAAAGGTATTTTGGATTAAAATTAGCAAAGGAAAGAATGAAGCTGCTGACCTTGGCTTATTAGTACGTCATGCAAGTCTACAGTTTCAGTAAACAACAAAAATATAACTCTTTACACCATCACAATTATGATATAGTAGAGTTTATATAGTCTACCAACAGAAATAATAATACTTGCAGAAATACCCAGTAGCTTAACTCTACCTTCTTTGAAATTAATTTTTAAAATCTCTACCCAAATAAATTATGTGTACAGATCCCTACACTTTAGGATTTATAGATAGGGTCCTTTCTAACAGCATAAGAGAGCCCACATTGTTTTAATCTGGTTGTTTAAGATGTGCATTACAATTTGCTATTTCCCATTCACATGTTCTACTTTACTCTGCATTTGAACTTAATGCACATTGTAAAATTGTGCATTATGAGCATTCCTACATTCAGTTTGAGGCGCATATTTCTCTTGCTTTTATCCACATTCTCAGTGTTACAGGAAGGAAACCAGAAAAGACCTTTCTCTCACCATTCCAGAGCTTTTTTCCCTGCCTCATTTGCCATGCCTGAAGCAGCATCAGCATGCTCTGTGGACATCCGTTGTCCTGGAGGAGGATTAACAGAAAATTCTTCTGCGTTCCTTAATGCACTCCATTCCCATGTTGAAAATATGTGCATTATGTGAATGCAGATTCAATGCACACAGTCTATGTGCATAATAAAATAAAACCCTGTAATGCGCTTTTCAAACATGTGTATTGGATAGAAAATATGAGGATGCAGGAATTCCCAAGTTAGTGAAATATATAGATAAAATAATAATGTGCATAAATCATTGATGCAAGAAAGCACCCATAGACTGGCAACCCCAAATGTGAGCTTCAAGATCAAATGTGAGCTTGATCTTGAAGTTCTCTCATGGTCAATACTAGGGGTGAAACTTGTTCTCATTTCTTTTGAGCTTCTCGACAAGAAACAGTTCTTGCCTCTTTCTGTGAAACAAAAATGAACTGAGAAATGACAGCTCTCACCACCAAGAACTCAAATGCCTTTACAACTGACAAGAACTGGTCCAGGAATGCTGGGGACCGACCTCCTTAGCACATCCTGTCCAGGCTTCTCAGTTATAAAGGCTGCAAACCGCTGGGGGAAGAATCCCACATGGATCTTCCTCCCTTCTCTCTCCTCCTAGCAGCATGGCTTTGCACGGCATGGCTTTTCTCTGTCCCCCCCTCCCCCAATGCATGGCTTTGCACTGCAGCAAAGGGATTTGAGCACTTCAGGGCCTCCCCATCCCATTGCCAGGGCAGCACCTCCTGAAGTGCCCAACCACTTGACTATCTTGCAAAGTGGTGCGAGAGGGAGAGAGTGGATGCCCCCGAGAACAGGTTTGCAGCAAAGGGGCTTGGGCACCTCAGGAGGTGCTACCCTAGCAAAGTGCCGAAAACTCCCAGAAAGTGACAAAAATTATTAAAATTATTAAAATTAAAATTATTTAAAATTCTGGAATGTGATGAAGTTGACAAGAAATGACGGAAAATCACGAGCACCAAACTTGACAATGGCAGATATTGACAATGGCAGAAGCGTGGAGTAATTTTTAATATGTAGTCCTCAAACCATTTACTCCCTGCAGCCTGTGTGTATAGAGAATGGCCTAGATTAATTTCTCCTTTATATCTTTAACCCCAACTACTAATTTTGAAAAGGGATCTCTAAATCTATACGTAAAATTTTAGGAATGCGAACACGTGGGAAAGCCTGCTTGTTCAGAAATAGGATATTTTTGCACTTAGTCTAGGCTTTCTGTCTCAGATCTGAAAAGTTAAACAGATGAGTCTACTTAAAAAAAATTAGGCCTCAAGAGAGTCATTAAGGTACGAGCTAATAATGTCAATAATCTGTAGATAATGGATCACTGGGGAAAAATTAAATTGCACTTTATAATCCTTGCCCCAAAGCTTTGAAGTGCCAAGGTACATTCAGGCTTACAACAATGAGCAAATTATTTTGCTGAAGAAATAACGAGGGGAGAAATTAAATGGTTTGTGGAAATCTTTGAAATAATCAAGGAAGTGTATTAGATGAACTAGTTCTGGCTTATGAGATCACAAAGGAAAGTCTCTTTCTAAATATTGTGAATTCATGACTTAAATTGATCTGTTTTTTAGGTGAAGTGGTAATGAACATATGGAGAAGCGTGTCAAGTAAGACCGTAAAAAGCCAATAATCTGAGTTCAAAAGACAATTAGACTTAATTTTGGGAGACAGAAGAGAGGGTATTAGAGGATACTTCAGCCCAGCAGGGAGGCGATATAATGGGAAATGCTCTTGTTCAGAGTTGGTCGGTTTTGCAGTCTTTTTCCTAGACAGCAAATCCTCATAGCTTAATATATTAATTCTGCTCCTAATGCCTTATGAAGGTGTAGAAGGAAGAGAGAGAGCAATTTGTTTGTGAACTGAAAATAACCATTGATCCCATACTGAGGCAAAAAGCAGTGTTGTGATCCTCAAAATTATGGACTAGAGTAGCCAATAGAAGTAGAGAAGTGATCTTACATTGGGGAGGTTGTTAATGCAGTACAGTCTCTGCTTATAGTGTTCACATTTTCTATTGAAAGACTGAAGAGAGTGCACAGAAGAGCAACAAAAATGACAAAGGCTAGGAAATAAGACTTTGCATCAAGAGACTTCAAGAGATCAGTCTGTTTAGCTCAGTTTCCCAAACTCTGGGTCAGAATTCCAAGTGGAATTGTGCATTTTGCAGATACAGTCAAAATCCCAACTGATATTTCATACCTTTTCCATGTGTTTGTTGCTGCCTTGGGTTACATTTTTATATTTATATTTCAAAATGGGAGCAAAAGGTTTAGGAACTACTGGTTTAACCAAAAATGGTTTAAAAGATATTTTAAATAAAAGAGGCCAAGTAGCTTCATGGAAAATATTGTCTCTTAACAGGGCCGGCCCTAGGGTTTGTGGGGCCATATGCAAAGTCTTGGTGCGGGGCCTAATTTGCATAATTAGGTCCTGCCCATTTATGCAAATACAAACATTCACATATTTTGCATAAATGCCCATCATATCTAACACATGCCTTTTGGGCCTTTTTTAGTCCCAGCACTTTTTACCCCTTAGCTTCCCACACATAGCACCCCCTTGCCACTTGTCTCACAGATCCATCCATGTTTACTAATACCCCACTAATACTGGGGTATTAGTAAACAGTCATTTAGGTAGGGGGAAATGGCAATGCCCTGCTTACAAAGGAAAGCTATGACTGGGGTCATAACCTCAGTAAAGACCCCAGGGACCAAGGAGAGTCCAAATAGTAATGAACAAAACTGAAAATGCATGGAGTCATGTGTGAAACGGAAGAATCTTCTACAGGAGGTATGCAATCTAACATGAAAATAAGCATCTTTTAGATCAATAACTGCATACCATTGACCCTGCTTCAGGTGGGTTCTTAAATTGTCCATCCCATATTGTTCTTAAATTAAATCTGGTGCTGGATAGTGATTTGAAACAATCTACTAAAAGATCATATTATTCCAAATGGAGGAGATTCTC
>QEPC01001369.1:1034184-1049028 GCA_003113815.1 Sphenodon punctatus
ATACCATTGACCCTGCTTCAGGTGGGTTCTTAAATTGTCCATCCCAAATTGTTCTTAAATTAAATCTGGTGCTTGATAGTGATTTGAAACAATCTACTAAAAGATCATATGATTCCAAATGGAGGAGATTCTCCTATTGGTTATCTGGGAGATCCATCTCAGTAGATCAGGTAACCATGCCACTAGTCCTTCAATACTTGTTGGACCTGGCTGAGAAGGGCCTTGCACACTCTTCTATAAGAGTGCATCTCTCAGCAATAGCCCAGCATGTTGCCCTCCCAAATTCCTAATCCCTTTTTGGTCACCCTCTGGTAAAAAAGTTTCTTAAGGGACTAATTAATTTGTTTGCCCCTCACACACACCCCGTTTCTCAGTGGGATCTGAACCTTGTTCTAGATCAGCTGACAAAACACCCGTTCGAACCTGCAGAACAATCTGACCTGTTCCACTGGTCTCTGAAGACTGCCTTTTTGGTTGCCATCATGTCCCTTAGGCGGGTGAGTGAACTCACCGCTATATCTATCAAGGAGCCTTACTTCTCAATCTTCCCAGACAGGATAGAGATCTGTCTCCATCCATCGTTTATCCCTAAAACAGTGTCCAGATTTCATATGACACAAAAAATTGTCCTCCCAGTATTCATCCCTCCACCTCATGAGTCAGAAATCTTAGTCAGATTTCACACTTCGGATGTTAAGAGAGCAGTCCTGCTTTTTTAGACAAGACCCAGCACTGCAGACGGACTGACAATTTGTTCCTCTCCCCTTCCCAAGTTAGGGCAAAAAGTTTAATCCCAAACTATCTCAAAATGGTTAGTGCATTTGATCTCCTTTGCCTATGAGCAGGTAGGAAGTTCACCCCTGTCTTATTTAAAGGTTCATTTGCTCAGAGCTCTGGGTGCTTCTACAGCAGCATTTTGCAACATCTCTCCTTTCGAGATCTGCAGGGTTGCAACCTGGAGTTCCCCACATACATTCACTAAGCATTATGGTTTACATCTCAATTCTGAATATGACACCTCTCTGGGAGTATCTATATTGAACTCTGTAATTAAGACTTAATAATCTATTTTACTTACAACGGTTTTGTCGTTTAAAAAAAAAGAGGAACTTTTAAACTAAGTTAACAGAATAAACGTACACACTTTTTGCTTGCAGAGGTATGTTGTTTTTATTTTATAAGAAAATTCCCCCGCCGCCTTGATCGAGGCTTGGTACTCTCCCATTTGTGAGAATGTGAGGAGCCACTTGAAGAAGAACAGAAGGTTGCTACCCTGTAAACAAGGTTCTTCGAGATGGCTCCAAACATTCTCACAGATACCTACCCTTCTGACCCCGCATGGAATTTTCTTCCTAATCGCTTTGGGTTGGAAGGAACTGTTGGGTTTAGGCGGGAAGGTACTTTATATAGTGTGGGGGGCGCGTGGATGTCACGTTTTTTAAATTAGTGAGCTTGGTATGTGCCAGTAAGAGAAGGGTGCGCAAGCGCAAACCCATTTGTGAGAATGTGAGGAGCCACTCGAAGAAGAACAGAAGGTTGCTACCTTGTAAACAAGGTTCTTCGAGATGGCTCTAAACATTCTCACAAATACCCACTCTTCCAACCCCACAAGGAATTTTCTTCCTGCATCCTCAGGGTTGGAAAGAACTGTTGGGTTTGGGCGGGAAGGTACCTTATATACTGTGGGGGCTTGAGACCATCACGTGGTTTTTTCAAACTAGTGAGCTTGGTATCTGCCAGTAAGAGAAGGGGACGCAAGCACAAACCCATTTGTGAGAATGTTCGGAGCCATCTTGAAGAACCTTGTTTACAATGTAGCAACCTTCGGTTCTGAATCCTGGCTCACTGAACTAGGGCATGTGGGGCCATCAGCAAATGGTGAGGTGGGGGGGAGGGGAAGATACTTTCTCCCCCTTCCTCCCTCCACTGTGGGGATTCTGCTAGGGCTAGCAGCTCTGACAGCGGGGGCGGGACCAGCCTGGATTTTGAATTCAGGCGAGCGCCGGCGGAGCAACAGACCAGGCTCCAGGAGCGAGGCTGGCTCCCGCAGGGCCATGTACAACCGCACATGTCGCACATGACTGGGGCTGGTCCTGTCTCTGAAAGAAAACCTTTCCCCAGATCTTGATTTTCAGTTCAAAATGGGCAATTCTTTTATTTTGTTTACATAGAAACATAAGTGCCACAACAGGTCGGACCAATGGTCCATCAAGCCCAGTATCTGTCTCTGACAGTGGCCAAACCCGGTAGCTTGACAGAAGTACCCAACAGGTCACAATGGGGCAATCCATTCCCTGTTGTTCACTCCCAGCTCCCAACAGTAAGAGGCTACTCAGTAGCCAAAACCTACCAGGTTAATGGACCTATCCTCGAAAAACATGTCCAATCCTTTTTTAAACCCAGCTATACTGCTGGCCTTAATCACATATTCTGGCAACAAATTCCACAACTTAATTGAGCACTGAGTGAAAAAATACTCTTTTTTATTTGTTTTTAAATCTACTACTTGTTAGTTTCATGGGGTGTCCCCTAGTTCTAGTACAGTTTGAGAGGGTAAATAACCGTTACCTATTTACTCATTCCACACTACTCATGATTTTATAAACTTCTGTCATATCATCTCTCAGTCATCTCTTCTCCAAGCTGAATGTAGACCTGAAATGAAAAATCTCGGCTAGTGCTGCTCCCATCAGAAGATTTGCGTGTCACAGAAACTTACTGGCTTTCCTGCTGTTTTCACCATTTTCCATTTTATTTCCACGCAAGTTGAACGGAGTTGCCATGGGCTGGTCCAAAGACCAGTGTGCGCCCCACAGGCACCACCAGGGGCTTTAGGGATGAAAACATGCAGGCTAGGCACTGGGGAAAGTACTGGAAATTGCCAAGTGCTGCAAAGTGACAGAAAAGTCCCAGAATCCGTTGAAGTAGTACTGGAAAGTGACGAAAAAGTCCCAGAAAGTAATGAAAATGATTAATAAAAGAGTGGAAGTGCAGAATCACCAGAAACTGACAAAATATCAACAGACACTTACAAGCACTCTTGAAAGGTCGGCATTTCCCTTTGGAAGGGAGCCCTACTGAAGAGCTCTGACCTATCTAGCCTCTCATTATAGAGGAGCTGTTCCATACCCTTTATAATTTTTGTTGCCCTTCCCTGTAGCTTTCTATTTCTACTATATATTTTGTTGAGATGGGGAGACCAGAACGGCACACAGTACTCAAGGTGTGGTCACACACTTTATATAAAAGCATTATGATATTTTCAGTTTAATTCTTTATCCTTTTACAAATAATTTTTAACATGCAGTTTGCTTTTTTGTCTGCCACAACACACTGAGCTGAGGATTTCAGCTGAGTATTGCCCACAGTGACTGCAAGGTCACTTTTCCTGAGTGATAACTCTGAATTTAGAACCCAGCATTGTGTACATAAAGTTTAGATTATTTTTCCCTATGTGCATCACTTTGTACTTGTCCAAATTATATTTCATCTGCCATTTAGATGCCCAGTCATAAGATCCTCATGCAATTTTTCACAGTCTGCTCATGTTTTAACTACCTTGGATAACTTTGTGGGTGAAAACAGACATGACGCTAACCATAGCATAGGGCACAAATACAGCCCTGCAACATGCATAAATAACCACCAAGGGTGGTTAGCGTCATGTCTGTTTTCACCCAGTGTCATCTGCAAATTTCATCACCTCACTCTTTGCTCTTTTCCAGAGCATTATTGAACACACTGAACAACCCTGATCCCAGTACAGACCCCTGGGGCACGCCACTATTTACTTCTCTCCATTGTGATAACTGACCATTTAGTTCTATTCTTTGTTTCCTATTTTTTAACCAGGATTTTAGAAAAGTTTCTACAGCCTAATATTCTACCCACCTTGACTAAGGGGGTGCAAAGTGGAAGCCGGGGTTACCAAATGCGAAGGGGACAAAACAGAAGACTGTACATGTGGGACATGACTGCATTTCTTTTTAAAAAACTTTCCATTATGAATTGAAGATTGAGGCCTGTGGAAATGTTTGATGGAGCTTCTGATGAAGACATCAGGTGCTTCATTGGAATGAGGTAGAAAAGAGCTTAGAAACTTGCCAAAGGAGAAGGAAAAGGTTCCCAAAAGTTTGCATCATGTTTGCTTCCTCTTGCCTGATGGAAAAGGCTACCCGATTGTTGAAAGTCCCCCTCCTCATCACCATAAAAGATGCTGTAATGAGCATCTGTGAATCAGTGAAATCATTCCAGCAACAAAATAGTGGGACCAGGAAAAAAATGTAGGCTAACAAGAACTGATTTAGAGGAATGTTTGTGCTCTTCAGAGCAGGCCTAACATTTATTTATTTATTTATTTATTTATTTATCTATCTATCTATCTATCCATCCTGCCCTATCCCTGGGACTCATGAAGGTGATCTTCAGAGCAAATTTATCATGGCTTCCTTAATTTCCCCTCACTGATAGATAATAAACTCACTATTTTCATTCTCAGTTTGTCCCAAAGCATAGAACAAAGGTTTTAACTTAAGAGTCACTATTCACTTGATATTTGCTACAGTAGGAAGAAAAAACCTAAAGAGTGGACTTGGAACAACACAATGCTTTAATTTCAGAGAGGAAGTGTCAGAAATGTCTATTTTTCTTACTCCATCTTGTACAATGATCTCATCTGCCTATTTTCTGTTTTATAAAAAAATAGTCTTGCAATCATGTACTGGACTATTAAATTTGATGATTTTATCCTTGACATTAAAACTTGCCTCCTAAAAAAAAAGGTCTTTTAGCTTTTTTATTTCCAGAAAATTAACAACTCCTGTAAAGAGACCTACTCAGTAGAACGGGAGTGGATGTATACTTAAACAAAAGTCCCTCAAGAGTGCTGCACAATACTGCAGAACAGACCTAACAAACAAGATTAGTTTTATAGGCTGTATTTACCAAGTTGTTTGTCTATGAACAGTGACAGCTATAATTTCATTAGTCACCCATGACCAGGGTAGAACAGCTCATTACCTTTTGGTGCTTGTTGATTACTTCTGCCTGTGACTAAATGTACATAAATAAAATCATTTTATGAGTGTGTTAAGTTACAGCACTGATAAGAATTCTAAACTGCTTTTACCTTAAACTGAAAATAGAACTTGTTTACAGGAGCTATAATTTGTTGGTGGGTGAAATGCTGTAGACTAGAGCTCATGTAAAAACTGTTTTTCTAATATAACTATATATCTGTTTCTTAATTTGGGAAAGATCCTTTTTTAAAAAAAGATTAACATGTTATTGAAATTTTAGCAATTCAAATTAAATAAATAGGTTGTTGATGGAGCAGGAGCCAGAGGAGAGAGTTTTGTTCTAACCACCAGAGAGGGGCTCAAGGACTGCTGCTGTAAAGAGATGAACTTATGAGAGATTAATGGGAAAGCAGGTACCTCCTGGCGCCCCGGCGGGATCCCATTCCCTGCCCATCTATCTCCTGGAAAAACAGTGAGCTCCCCCGATTACAGTGTGATTGCCGTCAGCTGAGGCGAACTTTGTGTAACCCATGCTGTCCTTTAGGTAAATCTGGTTCTAAACCCCCTTTTAGCACGCAACGAGGTGGTCTCCCTCACTCATTACCATCAAAGGCTCTTTTGGATAGCCAGTTGGTTTTGAACTGCAAGGCAGTTTATCTCAGAATTTCCCCACTTAAGAATGGTTACTTCCCACTGTGGAATTCTAAATTGGTTATTTCCCAATATTTGACCTCTATTTTGGGTTATTCAAGTCAACCGAGGTATAAATTTTACCCTCTGTTAGAGGTTTTCAGAAAGTGATTGTTCACTTTCATTCATTTGAAAAAGTATCCAGGATTTTTTTGTCAACAGACATTCTCTTCTCTTGGGGAATTGTGTGTGGTGAAGTTTATATTGATAAGGTTACTAAACCCTTAATATCTTCTAACTGCCATGACAATTGTGAGCAGAACCTGAGCAAGTTTAATAAGCCCGGCACCAGGTGTGGCTGCCATAAGCCTAGCTGTATCCCAGATACTGCTAACGCCCCTTCTAATAGTGCTTCGATTAATGCTAGACTTATCAATTTGGCCACTGGGAATACTGTATCTCCTAATTTTAATGATCTCAGTGATAAGCATTTTAAAACCAAGCCGCCGTCTTGTCAGGCGGATCTGATGGATATGTCAGGATCAGCGTTGAGTACCCCAGTGATTTCCCCTCTAGCAGTTGATAAGGCTGTGAGTAGTGAAGGGGTTTTGCAGGGGGACATGGCTCTTTCCAGAGTTGCCATCGATCCACAGAGTGTATCAATGACCCCTCTAGATAATCCACCTATTGAGATCCCTTTGGGACCCTTAGATATTACAACAAAGGCTGGAATTAACGTCAAAGGAAATTGACTTTCCCTGACTAGGGTCCCTTGTGAGCTGACGTTATGCTCATGGAACTCATCTGGTTGGAATTCTTATATTAATAATGAAGATTTCATCTCGTATATCTCCTTTTTTAGTGTTATTATGCTACAAGAAACGTGGGCTCTGGATCTTCCAGCTCTTAGTCATTATAAATCGTATGCCACTCTGGCAGTTCAGGTTAAATCAAGGGGCCGTCCCCAAGGGGGCCTTTGTTGTTTTATCAGAGAGAATATGGTGGATTTTGTTAAAACAGAACTCAGTTATCCCAGTCTGGCAGTTGGTCTGGTTTTGAGGGCGGGTACAGATTTGTTTATTTTTTAACTATCTATATCCCTCCTTGTAATGCTGGATCATTTGACTCCAAGCTATGGATACATTTAGAAAAGAATCTTGAGGATCTCTTACTTCAGTATCCCAAAGCCATGTTTATCATTTCTGGAGATTTCAATGCCAGGTTGGGACAAGATGATGAATCGCTTGAGCCTTATTTAGAAGGGCTAATTTCCTTCCCTTCAGCGCTACTAAATCCCCGTAAATCCAAAGATCTTAAAATAAATTCTTCAGGGATAAGATTTGCCAAACTTATTAGCGATCTTCAATTGATTGTGCTTAATGACACAGGATTCCAAGATTCTTGGGGAGAATTTACATTTGTGGGTCCTCAAGGCTCTAGCGTTGTCCACTATATCCTTGTTACTCCCAATGTAATTCCTTGGATAAGGAATTTTTGAGTAGTTTCTTTTCCGTTTACTGACCACCTACCATTAAATCTTTTAATAGGTTGTAATTTAGCACTGTCTAAGTCGGATGGTGGGATTTTGGATAGTGATGTTTGCATGGATTCGGACAAGCATTGTAAGGTCAAATGGTCACCAGCTTTGGCTTTAATATTAGATAGCTCCATCCAAACTGAGACAGTTGAATATTTTCAGAAGGCTATTATTAGGGCAGAAAGTCCCTCTATAGTGATTGATTGTTTCAATGAGATTAGCTCAATATTTAAGGTCGAGATTATTAAACATGGTAGTGCGTATACCCCTCGAGCAGGACACTGTAACCAGCCATGGTTTGATGCTGAATGTAGGCCCGCAAGGAGGAAATATATAGATGTCTTCCAGGTTTACAGAAAGATGAGAATTCCAGCTCTTCCTGACTCCTACTTTCAGTACAAGAAAGATTATAGGAAGCTAATTAAAAACAAGAAATTTCTGTATGATAAGGCTAGATGGACCAATCTAATTGAAGCTTCAAGGGGGAAGAACACTAAGAAATGTTGGCATATCATCAATGGCTCAACTAGATCTTCTAATATCTCATGGCTTTCCCCTATTCCTTCGACTATACGGGAAAATCATTTTAGCCAGACATGTTAAGTTTCCTGTGTAGCCCTTTACTCTGATTTGAATTTGGACACTCTCCCAAGGTGGCCGCCAGTAACAGCAAATGAGGTGGCAACACCGGTGGAGACCTTCAGTTCTGGTAAAGCACTGGGCCCAGATTTGGTCCAGGTAGTGGAGGAAATTGTATGAATCTTTGATATTACTTCTTATAATAGGGTTGTACACCCATTCACTATCTGAAGTCAAAATAGACAGCTTAGGGCGCATCTCTAGGTATTTTAACACATCAGTAGGTGTGCGCCAAGGATGCGTACTGGCCCCGTCACTTTTTAATTTCTTTATTAACAATGTAGTTCCTTGTTGTCCAAGAACGAATTTTTTCCCCCTCAGCTAGCTTCAAGGCCAATTGGGTGTTTGTTGTATGCCAATGATTTGGTTTTCCTTTCACAGACAAGGGTAGGCCTTAACCGCCAACTCAAGGCCTTTTTTAACTATTGTAACACTAACCAGTTAACAATTAATTACACAATTGTTACAGCAAGTTAAATCCTTTAAATAACTTGGCCTTAATTTTACATCGTCTGGCAGTTGGATAGAGCATCTTAGAAGGACTTTAGCTGTGTCTAAGAGCTTCTAATTTGCAATTCAGAGGTTTTTTGCGAAAACTGGGTATTCTAGCCCCGAGTTGGCTGTTAGGGTCCACACAATACAAAAGTCATGTCTCAGTTGTTGTATGGGGCTGAAATATGGACCCCTCTTCTTCCCCCAAACAGTAATATTGAGGGGCTCCAATCTTCTTTTCTTCATAGACTTCTTGGGGCACCCAGTGGCATCCCATTTGCAGCCTGCGGGTAGAGACAGGGCAACTTAGCTGGGATGTTCACGTGTGGACGAGAGTGTTGAAATTCTGGTTCAAGTTGAGGGATTTGATTAATACTGGCCTTTATACATTCTTATTGACCGATTCCTATAAGAGCAAATGGCGGCAGCTAGCAGTTGAAGAGTATTAGGTTTTTCACAGGGATTCATAATGGCTCAAACCCCCGCAACGGTTAACCTTATGCTTTTAACCTTAGGCGACTATTTTTGGCATCCAAGTCCTCAATAGAAGGTCGATTACTTCTAATTTACTTTTATTTTATAATTTTATATCAATTGTTTTGGTTTTAAAAAATTGTTTACTTGATCTCTTCTATCTCTATGTTGTATGTTTGTTTGTTATGCAATGACTTTTGGTCAAGCAAATAAAGTATTATTATTATTATTAATTTAATAAATATGGATATGTATAGCATCTTCAAAAATACATTAAATGATCTTTAGTATTCTTGAATACGATTTACCATAGACAAACCACAAAAGGTATCAATGACCGAGGGGCAGAGAAGGTAAACTAGTAGAGAAGAGAAAGGAGAAAAAAAAAAGATAATGGAGGAACAGAAAAACAAGGTAAGGTGGGGAAGCAAGACAAAGATGCAATCAAATCAAAGAATTCTATTCAATTACTTCTAAGATGTCGCCCCATATCCTGGCTGTTTCTGTTACGCAATACAATTCTCTCCCTAGTTGCCAACTCCATCATGTCGACACACCAGTCTTCTATATTTGGGTATTTTTAACTTTCCATTTCTGAAGAATTAACTATGTAGCCACAACTAATGCTCAGTTTAACCATAGGTTTTTTTAAAATTTCAGTTTCCATTTATAATATAGTATATTTATAATGACATGACATACTTCCAGTATGATTTTGTCAGATAGGAAGAAGTTAAATTTATTATTAACATCAGAATGAGTGAACATAGCAACAATCCCAAAAGATATGAGCTAAGTTAGCTCCTTGAGAGTGAATACATCACATCCATCTGACTTGGGGTGAAAACAGACATGACGCTAGCCACCCTTTAACCACCCTTGGTGGTTATTTATGCATGTTGCAGGGCTGCATAGGGCACCAATACAGCCCTGCAACATGCATAAATATCCACCAAGAGTGGTTAAAGGGTGGTAAGCGTCATGCCTGTTTTCACCCCTGGAGGTACCTATTTTAAATGGTTGGAAGGAGGTCCAATACATCCTCCATAAGATTTTCTGCTGGATTAAATGAAGACAGATATAAGGAACACCTGTGAGGACTGGCCAGAATTTGTTTCCATTGGTTGGTAGTAAATTGGTGCCCTAATTCTTTTTCCCACTTCTTTTTAAGTACATCCGTTTGTAATCCAAAATTATTAGCTAAATGTGGCTAATGGTCTAAACTAGATCATTTTTGGAGGAATAAGAGAACTTCAGGTGGGTCTGGGTTAGCGAGGACATCAGGGCCAAATTGATGAGAAACAGCATATTTAAGTTGGATATATTGCCATTCCTTCCTAGCTTCTAAGTTAAATCTTTCCTTCATTATTTTAAAAGGGAAGAATCATTCTCAGTTAGCTAATAATAATAATAATAATAATAATAATAAGTTAGCTGGTTGATAAAAAGAATCCCATTTTTTATCCAGTCTGGCCAAATAATACGGTTGCCACCAATACAAAGCTTTAAGTTGCCCCAGATGGAAGCTTTTGTATGAAGAAGGCGATGATTTTTATTTTTAGTTAGCACAGAGTGCCAGGTAGATACAGCAAAGAGAATAGTTGGTGCCTCTTCTTTAGCGAATTGGTAATGATCAGAGCTGAGTACACTAACTAGGGGAAGAGGTGCAACCAGTTTTGCTTTTAAATTGTAGCCAACCTGGAGTTTTATCCCCAGAGGGAGTCATTTGCATAAAGATCCTTTTTTTAAAGGATCCTTTGCTGAAGATAAACAGCTGGGAGCCTGATGATAAAGCTTTAAATTAGGGAACATAAAGCCACCTTTGTTGATGGGAATTTGCATCCTTTTCAGGGAAATTCTAGATTTGTTATCACTGCCCCATATAAAAGATCACAAGCAAGGCACTGAATTTGAAAAAATATGATGTGGAGATAAAAACTGGTAAAGAATTCAAAACAAACAAAATCCTAGAGAAAATGTTTATTTTAATAACATTAAATTTTCCCTAGAGGGAGAGGGGGAGTGCTTTGTAATGAAAGTAATTTGATAGCTGTTTAATAAGAGGGTTTAAATTGTCCTTTACTGTGTTTGCAATATCTCTGGGAAATAAGATACCACAGTATTTAAGGGTTTTCTGTTGCCATCTAAATGTCCCTCTAGAGGAACAGCTTCCCTCTCTGCTCACATGCAAAGGCTTAGCTGGGTCCCTGGCACATGTGTGGTAGCCCTGGCTTCCTGGCACTTGTACATGTGCACAAGAATGCACTCACAAGTGCAAGGGAGGTGGCAGAGCTACCACAGCACACATGCATCCAAGCGCTGCAAAGCAGGCAGGGCTAAAGGCACCCCTGGGAATCCAAAATTGGGGGACAGAGTGTTCGAATTTTGATTCTCCCGGAAGGTGGATTTTCTACAAAATTTATATTTGTTTGAACATGAATTGCACACCCGTAGTTAATTTCCCATTTTAAAATGGTATGTCTCTTCTCATCATGCAAGATGTCCGACTTCAAAATTATGACCTGAAAAGCTGTCAGCGGCCCAGGATGGCATCTTGCTCATCAGAGTTTTGTATAGTTTTCATGAAGAAAAGGTAACAGCTGGCAGAAGAGGAAATGTTTTTGCAGCAGGTTGATTTCTTTTCTCCTACAGCGTAGCTTTAAGCTGCTCAAAAATGTATACTTTAGGGAAGGGGTGGATGATGGATTTGTGGAAAGAATCACATAGCACTGCAATTAGCCTCAGGATATCACCTTTTCCTAACTTGTTTGTTATTCAATGCTTAAGCTACTGTTTCTAAAACTGTGTCCAAACAACCTGTTTCGTACTATGGAAGGGGGGAAGGCACAGCAGAAGCGCCGTTATCACACCCCTTCCCCCTCCAGCTCCACCGAGGAGTCTCCAGCCCCCCGGGAAGAGACCCACGAGGCAAGGATATTTCGGGTCAAACTTTCAAGACCCACCAAAAAATATATGGCTGGACTCAGGGTCCACGCCCACAATATGGAGGACAGGCTGGTGGAGCAGTTCGAGGAGTTCCAAGTAAGGGAGCACCAGGCAGAGGCATACCTCAAGTACCTCCACACCGTGAAGGATGCCCTCGAACTGTTCCGCCAGTCCCTCATCACATGGAAGGCGTCCATGGAGGGGGCCCTGGACTTTGCCAGGCAACATGACTTCGAGGTGGACGAGGTGCCCGCCCCTCGGTCCCACGCACCACTTTCTCCTTTTCCCCACGTTCCGGGGGACAGGCCCACAGACCCCTAATTTATTTTCCTCTCTTTTTATGTTAATGTTTGTTTTTTAAAAAGTTGTAATGTTGTTTAAAAAGTTTTTATAAAAGTTATATTTGTTACCAGCTGAGTTTGACTGTCCAATCTTTTATCCCTCTGTGCTGCTTCTGACAGGTGGCAGAATCTCATTGTATATACAGCTTGTGAGATTCCTACCTGACAGCAGCAGCACATGGAGCGTATTAGTCCCAAGATGTTCCAGCAGGGTCTCAACTCGCAGACAGCCCCCCACGAGGGGCAGGGCTTGTGTCTGTGTGGGTGTGCCACAGAGAGAGAGAGAGAGAGAGGCTGTGACAGTCTGGCAGAGGCATAAGCGGGCATTGGCAGGTGCACTGTCCACTCTCACAGACAGATCGTCGCATGGAGTGAAGCCTTGGGAAGCTGAGTTATGATATATAATGCTTGGTTACATTTGTCGGTCGGTCCCTTTGAAGCCCTTGAGTGGAGAGGTGTGTTCAGCTCGTAGAAAGATTGCCCCGGGGGGGGGCAGACTTGCAGACAGTACCCCAGGTAGAGCAGTCAGCCAGGGATATCATATTTCCTGTGAGGGGGTGCCAGAGAGAAAAAGAGAGAGGCTCTTTGGCAGTGGGCAGCAGGCGACGGGTGCTGGTGGTCTGAGGGGCTCTTTCAGCAGCTTCAGCAGGCATCCGCGGGTGGGTGCGGAGGAGTAGGCTGGGGGGGCAGGCTGACAGGCGGGTGCCGGTGGCCACTGGCCAGTCATGCACGAGCAGCAGCAGCACCCAGATGATGGTTCTTGGGACTTGAGTGACTGCTTCTGGATGCAGTGGAATGGAACGACAGTCCCCCGTGACTGGAATGATGGTTCCAGAATCTTGATGATGGTTCCTGGGACTGGAGCGGCTGCTTCAGGTACAGTGGAATGACAAACCATGTGAGTTGAATGATGTCCCGAGAATTAGTGCTTGGTTGGGCACACTTCATTCAATCATTCCAATAGGTGGTACAGGGAGGGACAGGTGATACAAGGAGGCACACCGGCAAGGGCACATAATTTCATTGTGTGTTACTTATTTACATCTCATTCTGGCAGATTTGCTGCTGGATGTGGGCATTGAGCATGAGAACAGATGAGATCTCTCGCTGGGTCTGGCAGGTGGCAGCTTGGGCTGGATACACCTCTCCCCCTCCACTCCCATTTCTCTCGTTCTAGTGGGGAGCCTCTCTCTCTCTCTCCCCCTCTGGCCATATACTGCAGGTGACATAATGGGTGGGATCGTGTCTGCCTCTCCTGCATGCAGTGGGGAGATTTTCTCTCTCTCTCGCCACGAGCAGCAGGTTGCTACCTTGTAAAAAAAGGTACTTCGTGCTGACTCTCATCATTCTCACCACATCACCCTGCGTTCCATCCCTGCATGGACTTGTCTTATATCCCTAAAAGGGTTAGATGGAACTGTCACTCTGAAAGGGAGAGTGCTTCTTAGCCTAGAGAGGAGCTTGAGGCCATCAGAACAGGCATGCTATAGTGGTGGGCAGTTGCTTGGGCACGAGCAGAAGGTTGCTTGCTACCTCAAAGAAAAGGTGGAATGACAGCTCCCTGTGAGCGAACTGATGGCCCCAGAACCCTGACGGTGAGTTCTGGAGTGGCAGCTTCTAGATGATGTAGATGGACAGCCCTCCCTGCCTGGAACGTAGGCCCCAGAACCTTGATGGTGGGTCCTGGGGCTGGTGTGGCTGACTGTTCCTTGATGCAGTGGAACAAAGGCTCTCTGTGAGCGGAATGATGGCCCCAGAATCCTGATGGTGGGTCCCAGGGCGGAAGTGGCTGGCTGTTTCTTGATGCAGTGGAACGAAGGCTCTCTGTGAGCGGAATGACGGTCCCAGAACCCTGACGGTAGGTCACAGGGCTGGAGTGGTAGCTTCTAGATGACGTGGATGGACAGCCCTCTCTGCCCGGAATGTAGGCCCCAGAACCCTGAGGGTGGGTCCTGGGACTGGAGTGGTTGTTACTTGATGCAGTGGAATGACAGCTCTCTGACAGCGGAATAATGGCCCCAGAACCCTGACAGTGGGTCCTTGGACTGAAGTGGCAGCTTCTGGATGCAGTGAAATGACAGCTCCCCGTGAGCGGAATGACGGCCCCAGAACCCTGATGGTGGGTCCTGGGGCTAGAGTAGCAGCTTCTGGATGAAGTGGAATGACAGCCCTCCCTGCTTGGAACGTAGGCCCGAGAACCCTGAGGGTGGATCCTGGGGCTGGAGTGGCTGGCTGCCTCTGAAGCAAGGAGGCTCAGAGGTAATATTTTATTATGCTGGATAGATACCTCCTCTTAGTATGAATAGCTGCCTGTGTCCAACAGGAGCAGAGCCAGCTCTTCCTGGGCCATGCTGTAAGCGAATAAGGACCCTCCCCTCCACGTGGGTTGGCGGAATGACGGCCCCAGAACCCTGACGGTGGGTTCTGAGACAGGAGTGGCAGCTTCTCGATGACGTGGATGGACAGCCCCCCGTGCCTGTAACGTCGGCCTCAGAACCCTGAGACTGGAGTGGATGGAGAAATTTGAAGGCCAAAGTGGAGAAGGGTTCCATGTGAACAGCAGTTGAACATGGGTCAGTCAGTCCTAAGAGATAGGTGAGCGCCAGTCACAGCCAGGAACGGTCTCAGCATGAAGACCTTATGAGCCAGGATCTCCCATTACGCCCCATTGTTCACCCAGTCCCCGGCTGCCGGCGCACTCATCCGGGCTATGGCCGTCTACAAGATAGAGAAGCAAATGGCTGACGTGCAGTACCAGCAGCAGCAG
>QEPC01001369.1:1053591-1068419 GCA_003113815.1 Sphenodon punctatus
AAGGATTGCATATACATGTTGAAAAGGACAGGGGACAGAATAGAACCCTGCGGGACTCCACACATGAGATTCCAGGGAGATGATGTACATTCCCCAAGAATCACCCGCTGCGTTCTCCCTGCCAGAAATGAGCGAAACCATTCGAACAGTTCCATTCCAGTCCCGCAGCCTCGCCACCACCAACTCGTTATCAACAGTATCAAATGTCCCAAGAGCATCCGTCGCATCAGTGGGCGACACTCACTGAAATGGATCCCATAACCACCGACAGGGCGGGGCTTCCTCTACCTCTGATTTGTCCACTGTCACTAATGCAGTGAGGAATTTTATCTACGAAAAAGTCAGCAAACGTGTCACAGCGGGCACTGGAAAATTCCAGTTCCAGGCAGAGAGAGGCCGGACTGACCAGCCCCTGCACCACCCGGAAAAGCTCCACTGGACATGACTTCGCAGACGCAATAAGGGTAAGCAAAGAACTCTTAATGCCCTTAAACTGGCTTTATGCTGCAATCGGTCAGTTTCAGCATGAGTTCAACACCACCATTGCTCCAACCGATGTCCATCCCACTTCATTTGGCGGAGGTCCTCCGTGAACCATTGCGGCCCCCGCCGTCAGCCTTCTGGAAGTGGATGCTTCGGAACCGTTCATTCGATAGTCTCAACCAACAAGTTATCCCAGAAGTCAATGAGGTCATTGAGTGAACGATCATCAAGATCAGAAGGTATTTCCCCTAGAGCATTCTGGAACCTCTCTGGTTACATAAGTCTCCAGGGGCAAACCCAACGAATTGGTCCTGCACCCGCACCCTTCCAGGGCAGACATGTGCCAGGAGACTGGTTCAGAGGAGGTAATGATCCATCCATGACAGTGGTAAAAAAAGTTACATCCCCCACCACCAGATCCCCCTGCCTCAAGGCCGGTGCAGAACATCAGGTCATGGGTATGTCCCCCCTTGTGCATTGGGCCCACTACTCTCTGAGACAGTCCCATGGTTGTCATGGTATCCATGAACACACGCTCTGCTCCCCCCAACCCGGCATCGGTGTGGATATTGAAATCCCCCATGACCACAGTTTTCGGGGATCGCAAGACCACCTCCTATACCAGTTCTGCTACAGCGTGTAAGGATGCTGCGATACAGGTGGGTGCACGGTATACCAAAAGCAGCCCTAATCTACCTCCTGCCAAATCAACCATGAGATGGACCCCCTCCATGCCCCAAATGGTCTGCACCAGACACCTCCTCACAGTTCAGGTATCCTTAAAAACAATGGCTTCACCATCTCCCTGTCCCTCTGACCTGGGTTGATGCTGTACAGAGCACCCGGCTGAAACAAGGTCAGCCAGTATAGGCCCCGACTCATTGTCCAGCCAGGTCTCTTTAATACATGTGAGGTCGGCCATAATGCATCGTATTTTCCCCAGTTCCTCAGGCCCCACTAAGGGCCACACCTTGGCATGTGCCTGCGGCACTTCCAACAGACACACCACTCTTCAGCCCCTGCTGGGGCTGGAACCCTGCCCCGAGGCTGCCGGCGAAAACCCCTGGCCCACCCCGCTCTCCCTCTGCCAACAGAAGGGGGGAATTGTCACCCAATGGGGCCCAGGAGCCCCAGTCCTGACTCCGACCTGGCTCCAGGGGTGGGGGTGGTGGAGGTGGGAAGCTGTTTCGGGGGAGAGCCCAACCATCTCCCAAGCTCCCTGGAGACTGGAGCAGCTGGAGAATGCAGCGGCCAACAGACACACCACACTTCAACCCCTGCCGGGGCTGGTAACCCAACCCGAGGCTGATGGGGAAAACCCCTGGCCCCACTCCCTTCTCCCTCTGCTACTGGAAGGTTGGGAAGTGTCACCCAATGGGACCCAGGAGTCCCAGTTCCGACTCTGACCTGGCTCTGGGGTGGGGTGGGGACAAGCTGTTTTGGGGGCAACCCCAACTGGCTTCCAGCCCCCTGGAGACTGGAGCAGCAGGACGATAAAAAGAGAATTACTAGACCTATTGACAAACATGATTTCATGGGTAAAAGCCAGCATGGCTTGAGCAAAGAGAAGTCATGCTTCAATAATCTATTAGAATTTTATGAGACTGTCAACAAGCATGTGGATAGGGACAATTCAGCTGATATAGTATATCTGGATTTTCAAAAAGCATCTGACAAGGTCCCACCAGAGACTCTTGAACAAACTAAGTAGTCATGGGATAAGAGTCCTGTCATGGATTGGTAGCTGAGTAAAAGACAGAAAACAAAGGGTAGGAATATATGGTCATTTTTCAAGTTGGAGAGAGGTAGATAGTGGGATGCCTCAAGGGTCAGTATTGGGACCAGTATTGGTTGTTTAACATATTAATTAATTATTAGAGCTGAGACGAGAACAAGTGTTCCTGATCCAAAGGGAAATACCAAATTTTCAGGAGTGCTTGCAAGTGTCCATCAGTATTTTGTCAGTTTATAATAATAATAATTTTATTTATATATGACCTCCCTGGCTTACATGCAACTCTGAGCACTTCACAGAGTAGAAAACAATATAAACAGTATAACACAAATCAAGACAATTTAAAACAATAATAAAATACTTTAAGCTAGGGGAAGGGAAAAGGGAGGACAGAGTACAATTGAGGGAACCAGCAGTGGATCCTTGAAGCACCTAAAAAATAAATTTGTTTGCCAGGTGCTTTTTAAAGGTAAGGAGGGAGGAACTAAGACAAACATCCAGAGGGAGCAAGTTCCATGTTGAGGGACCCACCACAGCAAAAGACCGATTATCCGCCAACTTAAGGCATGATGGTGGAACCCCCAAACAGTGGGTGGTTCCTGAACACAGATACAGTGTTTTAATTGAAATTATTTGTTTTAATATGTTTTGGTCCACCCCGAGATGCCTGAGGTAGGAGGAGGCGGCATATAAATTGTAAAAATAAATAAAATACCCATAGGTGTGATACTCCAGAAGTAGGTCTCGAATATAGCCAGGGGCTAAATTGTTCAGGGCCCTAAAACAAGCAGCGCAATTTTCAACTCAATCAGTCATTCCACAGGCAGCCAATGCAGAGAACACAGGGTGGACATAATATGATTACAGCTGCCCAAAGCAGTAAGCAGCTGTACTGCCGTGTTCTGAACAATCTGCAAGTGATGGATAAACATTACCAGTAGCCCATAAAAGAGGGAATTACAAAAATCAAACCTCATAGCTACCAGGGCATGGGTGACTGTGGAAGGTCAGCCTGGGATAAATAAGGGCATCACTTACGCAAACTGCATAATTGAAAAAAAAAAAAAAAAAATTCTGAACCACATCCAACACCTGGGTTTTCATGGAGAGAGCGTGGTAAAAAATGACATCCAAGTTCTTTACCTGGTCTTTACCAAGACCCCATTCACATTCAGGGGCCCGAGGGAGTGAAGAGCATCCTCATATCGGCTGCTCCTTCCCACCAGCGTCACCTCAGTCTTCCCCGAACTGAGCACAAGGTAGCTCAGATGCATCCAGGCAGCTGAGCTGGCAGGACTCACAGGGCTCTGCCATTCAGACCCCTCAGGAATTATGCATATCCATCCATCACCACCGATTGGCTCCTCCCTTCCAGGTATGACTGAAACCATCGACATCTCTCCGCCTCTGAAGCAGCAACCCATGCTCATTCGTATCAAATGGTGCTGTAAGGTGCTGTAAGGTTCAGCATGACCAAAGTGAAAATTGCTAAGTTTCCAAGTTGTGCAAATCTTGGCGAATGCTCTGCTTCCGATGGAAGCACCACTCACAGAGATTCTCATTTCAGGCCTATTTGTGATCTAGAAAAAAGGATAAAGAGTGAGGTAGCTAAATCTGCAGATAACACCAAATTATTCAAGACAGTTAAGACCTAGGAGATTGTGAGGAATTACAGAAGTATCTTGCATGATTAGGTGAATGGGCATTAAAATGGCAAATGAAATTCAATGTTGATAAGTGCAAGGTGATGCAAATAAGGAAAAATAATCCTTACTATACATACACAATACTAGGTTCTAATCTGGGTGTAACCACTCAGGAGAAGGATCCTGGAGTCATGAATAGTTCCTTGAAGACATCAGCTCAGTGTGTGGCAGGCTGGCAGCAGTCAAAAAGGCAAACTGAATGCTAGGCATCATTGCAAGAGGAATAGAGAACGAAGGGGAAGTATCATAATGCCCCTGTATAAATCTTTGGTATGACCCCACCCTTTAATATTGTGTGCAGTTCTGGTCACCACTCCTCAAGAAAGATATAATAGAACTGGACAAGGTTCAGAGAAGGCCAACAAGGATGATAGAGGAATGGATCAAATTCCATAAGCAGAGAGGCTCAGCAGGTTAGGGCTGTTTAGCTTGGAGAAGAGATCATTAATGGGGGATATGACAGAAGTTTATAAAATCATGAGTGCCACTGAGAAAGTATATAGGGAACTGCTGTTTGCCCTTTCCCACAATAAGAGAACAAGGGGACACTCTCTGAAGTTAAATGGCAGCAGATTTAAAACAAAGAAAGAACTTTTTCACTCAGCGGACAATACAGTTGTGGAACTCATTACAAGAGGAGGCAGGGAAAGCCAGCAGCATAATTAGATTCAAATGGAAATTGGATAAATTCTTAGTGGATAGAGCCATAAATGCCTATTTGGGGTTTAAACCCCCTGGCTATTCGTAGTTGGGACAGGTCACCAGGCGATAGATCACACCTTCCATGACCTATACATGTACTTCACTTCATCTTCCAGAGCTGACCACTGTCAGAGACAGGATGCTGAGTTAAATGGACAGCTGGTCCGACCCAGTATGGCACTTATGTTCTTAAGCCATCACATGGTAGGCTTTTTATATTTAAGGTAACTATGCAGAAATGAAATTGTAAAGCAGAAATTTACCATCAGTATCTGTTCCTCAAATTCACTAATTCACTTTATGAAAGTACATATGCCACTTATCCGCCCATAAACATGAGCTACTCAAATAACTTTAATATTGTTTGTTCCACCATATTTATTGTCTCTTTATTTTTGTGCCTTGTTGTTTACAGACAAATAACTTTGCTTTTAAGCCTATTTCCTGCTATATCACATCCATAAATCACAGGTTTAATATGCCACTTGCTCCATTTTTTTTTCCTAAAAGAACTTTTCTTTTATCGGTTTTTTTTAATCTACCCCACTTTACTTTACCCATATATCTGCCTCCCCACTCCTTTTTTTGCATGGTGCTCAGCCACAATTTTATCCTGCAAATTAATAATGCTGGAATACAAGACTATTCAAGTGTAGTGAGAGTAAGACCACATACAAAAGCAAGTGTGTTTCTGGCTCCCATACAGTGCACATGAGGTCACTTCTGCTTCTTACAAATACAGAAGATTTCAGAGAGTATGGTTTCAAAATCACTTGAAGTAGCTATGGACTTGCCTACACACAAGTTTCTCTGATTTAGCTTACTTTTAAAACCAGTATAGTTAACCTGTTACATGCATCTCTGTAGATTGTGCAGAGGGTTATTTGCTCCCCTCCCCCGCTGAGAGTGGGGGAAAAGGAGCAGAGGGTGGAGCGCGAGAGTAGCTGATGTTGCCTTAAGGGCCTAACCATTCCTACACTCTTAATGAAAGGGAGATCTCACAAGCCACCCAACTGCCCACTCCAGGCAAGCGAGCTCAGATTCAACTAGGGAGATCCCATTCTTGTGAAAGGGAAAGTGTTGCGCATTCCGTGTTGTTTTTGACACAAATGCACAGCATGTTTGGGATGCTATTCCGCCTTGTATTGCCCCCAAAGCAAACAAGCAAGGGGGAGGGGCACAGGAGCACCAGACTCAGGAAAAGTGGATTCAGGGTCCTTTCCGTTTTCTCTGATGAAGGCCACCAACTCCAATTAGAGTGGAAGCTTTACATGATTGGTTGAGGCATTACCCTGTTCCCGGGGATGCAGTTTATTTGTTGAATGGATTTACTGAGGGGTTTAGGATTCCCTTTAGGGGTGTCAGGGTGGTTTTGGAGGAGGTGGCACATCTGAAGGTCGCCAAGGAGGTTGGTATGGGTAGGGTGGCAGGTCAATTTATTGCCCCTCCTCTGCCTAATTTCAGAGTATCTCCTTTGGGTATTGTGCCTAAGGCGGCTCCTGGTGAGTTTCGCTTGATCCACCATCTTTCCTACCCGATGGGAGTTTGGTTAATGATGCCATCAACCCGGCTATCTGTTTGGTTAGGTATTAGTCATTTGATTCTGTGGTGCGTGTGGTGAGGAGCGGAGGAAAGGGTGCTTTGTTGGCTAAGTGTGGCCAAAAAAGTCCTCCTTCTAGCTCCTTCCCGTGCAACTGGATGATTTTGACTTGGGTTTTAAAATTTGAGGGATTTTTTTTATTTTGACAAGGCAATGCCTATAGGCTGCGCAATTTCTTGCATTGCCTTCAAGGCATTTAACAGAATGCTAGAATGGCCAGTGAGGCGGCATGCTGGAGATGGCCATACTTCATACTATCTGGATGATTTCATGTTTGCGGGGCACACTGGCTTTATGGACAGCACAGCTTTTCTTGCTACATTCCATGCTATGGCAGCTGAGCTGGGCTTGCCTTTGGCTCATGAGAAAACCAAGGGTCCCATCCCTGTGTTGACTTATTTAGGGATTGATCAGAGCTGGATCCGTTCAAGGCTCCCGGAGTCAAAGTTGATGTCACTCCAGCAGCAGGTGTCACATGTGCTGTGTGCCACAACGATTACTCTCAGGGAATTTCAGTCGTTGTTAGGTTCTTTGAATTTTGCCTGTAAAGTAGTCACTCCTGGTCAGGCGTTTTTGACTCAGTTGTACAGGGCATCGTTAGGTTTGTGTACTACTCATAATTTTATTAAGGTTAACAGGGAGATGTGTGAAGATTTGTAGGTATGGCATGAGTCTGGGGGAAGTTTCAACTTGGCTTCTTTTTGGAGGGAGGAGTTGAGCTTCCAAGCCAACTTGCAGGTGCACTCGGATGCCGCCTGAGGCATCTGTTTTGGTGTGTTTTTTAGGGGTCAGTGATGCACGGAGCGAGGCCTGTAGAATGGGGCGAGTTAGGCCTGTTATGTGATTTTACTTTTTTGGAGTTTTTCCTCTACTGGTAGGTGTTGCATTGTGGTTTGAAGTCTTTCGGAATAGGTGTGTGCTCTTTTGGTGTGACAATATGGCTGCAATATAGGTTTTGAATTCCCAGGTTTTGGTTTCTTAGAGGCGCTACGGATATGGGAATTGGTACCAACATCTAGAAGGGGTCCTATAGGTCACACTTTAATAGCACAGCATGTGAGTTGGGAAGGGCAGCTTCTGGTTCTGCATCATTTATTTATTATTTGCATTTATACCCCGCCCCTCCTGAAACAGCTTGGGGCGGCTAACAATATCAATGCGCTTGATATTATGCGCTTAGTTAGAGAATTTGTGATGATTTGTCTGACAGACAACATGATGTTTAGTACCCGTCATGTGCCTGGAGTTGACAATTCAATTGCTAATACGGTTTCTCGATTCTCCCTGAACAAGCACTTCAGAGAGATAGCACAGGAGGCAGCAGAGTTGCCAGTATGGATCCCATGCCACCTGCGGAGCCTTGGCGTCAAGAAGTAGACAGGGCCGTGAGCATGTCCTTAGCCCCTTCTACTTAGGCCAACTATCAGTCATGGTTTGGAGAATTTCAAAGGTTTAGAGAGCAGACAGGTGGGGTTGGAAGATCCCTCCCCCCCGAAGGAGGATGAAATCTTAAGTTTTGCAGTAGCTTTGCGTAGGAGGGAACTTGCAGCTCAGATTATTGCTGGATGACTGGCCACAATCTCTCTTCATGCAAGGTTGAGACGTCAACCAGACCGTTGTGTGGGTTTGTCAGGAGGATTAAGGGGGGGCTGGTCAAGAGAGGAGGGGGTATCCTCGATCCTCATCGGCCTATTACCCCGAGGTTACTCCAGGCTATTTTGGTCTCTCAAATATATCTGATCTCATAGAATGGAAGTTTCTATATTTAAAGCAACATTGCTTTCTTTGGGGTGCTACGCATAGGAAAATTGGTACCGACATCTAGAAGGGGTCCTATAGGTCATGCTTTAATAGCACAGCATGTGAGTTGGGAAAGGCAGGATCTGGTTCTGCATTTGCAGCAATCAAAGACTGGCCAACGGGGGAGGGGGACATTTTGAGGCTCCCGGTTTCTGCAGAACCAGTCCTATGTCCCGCAACTGCTTTATGGGAATATATGGCAATTCAGCCGGTTTGGCTCATTCCCCTTTTTGTGCACATTGACAGCATGCCTTTGACACACTATCACTGTATGGCTGTATTCAAGAGGGCGTTGGTAGATCTGGGACTGCCACTCGAACAATTTGGGTCCCACTCCTTTCAAATTGGGACAGTCACCACAGCCTCTGCTGCTGAATTGTCTGAAGCCCAGATTCAGGTGACTGGCAGGTGGAGGTCTAGGGCTTACAGGGGTTATGTCAGACCATGATTGTGGGGTGGGACGGGCTCCGAATCTTGTTCACTTGTTGATGTTTACTAACTTGTTTCTTTTTGTTAAACAGACCTGTGACAGGCAGCTCATCGCATTCAGATTTGGATTTTTTAACCACAGCCTGATGTTCTAGGCCCACTTTCAGACATCTCATCAGCAAATTTCACATGATCTAGGTTTGGGTGAGAGAGTAACTATCACTTGTTTTGGTAGCATAGGGATGAGATGGCGACACTTGATCCTTGGTTGCAATCAAAAGGTTTCTGGAACATTACCTGACATTATCATAATACATTTGGGGGGAAATGACCTGTCAGTGTCAGGAGCTGAATTAATATCTAAGATAGTGGCAATTTGTGGGAAATTAGGCGCCTGAATGGGTCAGTTCAGTTGGACTGGATTAATATGTTACGCAGGAGGTCATGGTCTGGTGCAGTTTTCCAGTTAAGGTTGATAAGGTCAGGAAGAAAGTGAATAGAGTAGTGGGAACGTGGATCAGGGAGATGGGTGGTTTTGTAATCAACATACTGCTCATTAGGTTTGAGGAGGAGGAATTATTTAGGAGGGGGGCGGGAGGTGTCCACCTTTCCTGGAAAGGAAATGACATTTATCTTAAAGATTTGCAGGATGGGTTAGTGACTCACCTTGGTATCCAGTCATTGGTGGGTGATGGTCATCCGGCTTAGCCGTTGCCCATGTGGCAGATGGTCCAGTGAAAAACTATTTAAATGAAATTCCTGAGTTGCCCCAATTAAGTGATTGCCTAGTTTGGTGATCCAGTAAAGGGTGGGGGTTGCCATCAGGTAAAATTCTTTGTTGTATGCCTCCACGGAGGGGGGCTATGGGTTGCATTCTTGATTGGGTTGGATGACCACACATAGCCTTTCCACCCCTCCTTCAGATGGTTATTTAGTCAGGAGATTTTTGGCTCAGGGTGTATTCCTGTGGTTTTTGTTATCCTGGGTTGCGAGGAACCATTGTTCCTCATCAGAGCTGGTCTAGAAGCTTTGATTGTTTTACTCATTGTTTCCTTGACTAGATACTTTGTATTGTGATCTTAATAAAGGTGCTTCCATTTACCTTCCAGCAAAAGTGTTATTTAGTGTCTCTCACACTGGGCAAGAACTCACACAGAGTTTGGTACTGGGTTAATGAAATCAATTTTTTAAAATGTCAATTTTTTGGTGAAAATCAGTTAAACTTTGCATATAATCCAAGTCTTGAAAGCACTAATGCTGTTGATTTTCAATAGGACTTTTTTTATTTATTCGTTGTATTTGTATTCCACCTCATTCTGCACACAGGCAGCTCGGAGCAGCTTACAACAATAAGTGAATACATGTAAAACCTTATCAAACAGTATAGACATAAAGGCGGAATGAAAAACAACCTTGCTCCCCTCAAAACCTCACCTCCATACCCAACTCCCCTCACCAAAGGCCTGGCAAAACAGCCAGGTCTTGCACTGCCTTAGGAAAGAGGGGAGGTCAGGGGCCAGGCAAATTCCACAGCCTAGGGGACACCACTGAGAACGTGCTCCCCACTGTCGCCACCCAGGAGATCCAGTGGACCTCAAGTCAGGCATCCCCATACGTCCGCAAGGGCCGCACCACGTTCCAGGGTATGAGGTGGTCCCACAGGTAGGCAGGACCCAGGCCATTTAGGGCTTTATAGGTCAATATACCAACACCTTGAATCTGGCTCAGAAGACAATAGGTAGCCAGTGTAGAGAACGGAGCACTGGTGTAATGTGCTTGCAGCGACCCATCCCTGTTAGGAGGCAGGCCACCACATTCTGCACCAGCTGAAGCCTCCGGGTCATCACCAAGGGTAGCCCCACATAGAGTGAGTTACAATAGTCCAGTCTATACGTAGCATGGATGATGGTGGCCAGGTCCGAGTCCGAAATATATGGCCGCAGCCATTGCAGCAGATGTAACTGGCGAAAGGCACTCCTCACCACAACTGCCACCTGGCAATCCAGGCAGAGCTGCGAATCAAGAAGCACCCCCAGACTACGGACCTGAGTAGCCAGAGAAGGGCAGACCCAGTCAACAACAGGAGCAACTACACCTCCCACCTTACCCACCAACATCACCTCCGATTTGTCAGAATTCAGCCTCAGACGGCTCGCCCTCATCCAATCCCCCACAGCCGCCAAACACTGGGTAAGCACCAAGACTGCCAGGTCTGGGTCTCCAGAAAAAGAGAGATAAGAGTTGTGTATCATCAGCGTACTGATGACAAACGTACACCGAACCCCCTCGCCCAAAGGCTGCATATATACACGCTGAACAGGAAGGGGGACAGAATAGAAGCCTGTGGGACTCCACGTGAGGTTCCGCGGAGATGATTAACACTCCCCAAGAACCATTCGCTGAGTTCTCCCGGCCAGGAAAGAGCGGAATCATTCATGAACAATTCCACCCACCCCAGCCCGGTCCCACAGCCAAGCCACCAACATCTCATGGTCAATGGTATCAAATGCTGCTGACAGATCTAATAAAATTAACAACAATGATCTGCCCTGATCCAATTCCCGGCGCAGGTCATCGACCAAGGCCACAAGTGCAGTCTCTGTGCCAAACCCAAGATGAAAGCTGGACTGCGAAGTATCAAGAAAACGGACATGGTCCAGATGTTCCTGAAGCTGCCGAGCCACCACCCACTCAATTATGCTCCTAAACTACTTTTGAAAGTCCCATCTTTCCTGTTGACACAACTTCATTAGCCAAATGTTTCCTGAAGGGCATGAAAAAGGACAGTTTGTTTTTGCAGTCTGTGGCAGACCCTGGGACCCCTTCCCAGTGGCCCCAGCCTTACTGGGGAACATCAATGGCCTCTGGCTGCAAGGTCCACGTTTCCTGGAGGCAGATAAAATGATGTTTCTGCATAAAGTTTAAGAGCTGCAAGTTCCCTTGCTTAGAATGCCACCCATTGATATTTCACAACAAGAAATGCAGAACACCCTGGAGGGGAGGGGGATCCATTCCCCACGCTAAATCCTCTTCAGTTAGTCATTCAGAGGAAGGGACTCAATGGCCACATTGGAAAAAATCCTCCCACCATCACAACCGGGTAAAAAATTGGGAGAAAGTTGGGACACCCCTATCACTGTGTCCCCTAGGAACCTACAAGCCTGGAAATCCTGAGTAGCTGGCTAAAGATTAAGATCCCACCTGTATTGTCTAAATACTTCCTGAGACGGGAAGATCACTAATAAAAATGTCTTCTTTATGGGCCCAACCATTTTCTCTGTCTCCAATTATTTGATAAAGAGTTATCTCCGAATCCTCAAGGAGCTGGGTACTCAGGTCAATCTGATCCTGACTTCCTTGCACATAAAACTCTATGGGGTTCTCTGGTTCAAACTCCCAAGATTCCAAAAATCTAACCTGATGCCAATTGTCCAATGTAAATGGCTAGTTTACTGTCTTTTCTTTCTTAATGTATATTTCTTGTAGATCTGATACTCCATCCACCAATATAAAATTCCCCAATAATTTTGAATCCTTGACATAAATTCTCACCCGAGGTTCTAGGGGAGTGACATAGGTGACCTTTGAAGGGTCCCTTAATTTAAACAACTTATCACATAAAGCACGCATCCAGCCAAGTATGTTGTTTTGCTTTTGGCTTGGAACTTCTTTAAAGAAGGAAAATACCACAGTTTCCTCCTCCAAGCTATCTGTTGTATCATCCATCTGGCTTAATGATAATTGCAGGGGAAGGTTAACCTCTTCCTTCAGTTTCCTAGTAGAACTCATTGTTCCCTCATGATAATAGGGAGGGGAAGCGAGCTTGCAATCTAGGACAGCCTCTTCTACAGGGGAAGAATCCCTCAAATTGGTTCCCTATGATCTCTCCCTACTTCCGGAGGGTCTATAGTAAGGTCTGTGATTGGACTCCTTGGTCAGTCATCTTGTAAGTTAATCAGGTTTGCTGAAGATAAGTCCTTAGACCCAGCTGCCCCATGCTTTCTCGTGTTAATTCCATACCTATTTCCATGCTTTCCTAAAAAAGCATGTGCAGGAGCTAGATCTCTAAAACATCCAACAACTTGTAGAGCTTCTTTAGTGTACACTGCAGTAGTCTTTTCTTATAAACTCTTTTTGCTATTTCATTAGATTTAAAAAATACTATTGCACTGGCAGCATGATAGTTATTTTTAAAAAAAGGTAGTCAATTTTCATGATATCTACAGTGCCGTAACTAATCCCGAGCTAACCCTATTGGTTACCTTAATAAAGTGTTTTATCTGTTCCCCCTGGGATAATAGCCCACCCAATTTGGGATAGATTATAAATGCTAGTTGGTATGGGATCAGTTGTAACTTCCAAACTTCTGAAATCCACTTGTCTGTTAATTATTTATGGGCATAAAGCTGGTCTATAGTACTCTCAGTGTACCCTTCTACAGACCAAGGGTCTTGGAGGATAATTTTCCCACTAGCTTCTTTTATAAAAGGGGCAGAGTGAATTTTAGTATCTTTGGTTCCAATCACATTATTTAACTCCCCACTAGTCTCTTTCAAATCAAATTTCAATTTATTTGCTTGACCAAAGATCATCGCACAGTAGAACAATGGAACAAACATTACATCCTCTTTCAAGAGAGGAGCAGAATATGGTTTACCCTCATTGATCCTAGTAGCGTTATTTACCTTAGTTCCTATATTGCCCTTAGGCAGGCTGTTTACCTTATTAAGCCCACACTGGGGTTATGTTGGCCTACTTTGACTCTTATCCAAAAGCTGAAATAATCATTCGCTCTGCTCTGTCTGACTCTTTATCCTGCTGAGCCACTATTCCTATACCTATGATCAGTTTACCCTTATCCTTGCAACATGGACCTGCCTGCTGTCATTCTCATCGTAACCAAGCCAAGTACGTGCACTTGAGATCTCGCATCTTCATGCATGTTAGACCCCTTGTCTCTCCCTCTGTTCCCCTTCCTAAGTCTCTCCCCCAGCTCCTGTCTCTCAGATTGTAAGCCCTAGGGGCAGGGACCGTGTCTATTTTATTACTTTGTAAAGTGCCAGGTACACTGCTGGCGCTATATAAATGTTTGTTAATAATAATAATAATAATAATAATAATAATAATTTGAAGTTCATTTTCCTATAGTACCTAACTCTACTAAGGGAGCCTTTTATATTCTTTGATTTCTTAATAAGTATCTGGCCCATACCATTCTTAATTTCTGCCTACACTTCCTCCTTGAGACTATCCTCCTTCCTACACTTCCTCCTTGAGACTATCCTCTTTGGGGAGGAAAAAGATGATTCCACAATTTAGCAACAGGAACATATAATACCCTCCTTAACAATTTCCTTGGAGGGTGAAGAGTGAGTCAATTGAATTAATGCCTCCCTACAAGACTTCAGAGTAGCTTGGATATTGTATAATTCTTTAAACAAATAAGAGATTAGATCGCTTGTCAGTATGTTATGGGAACCAAGTAAATCCAGAAAAAACAAAAGGTCAAGTACAGCTGAGGAGGAAGTGTCCAAGACCTTATTTGGCATCCCCCCCACCCCCTCGCCATACCCTGGTCTTGTTAGGACTCCTCTATCTTCAAGCAGTCCCCTTGTTGAGTAGATTGATCAGGCAGGGGATAATCTACAACTGTGCCTAATCCATCTTGATCTAAATCCTGGGACCATGGGAGATTGAGCGGGATACTATTTTTAAGGGAGCGCCAATTGTTCTTTTGACCCCCTCCACCCCCCAGGATTGCTGTTTATTAATTTACTGTTTATTAATGTATTAATTTGCATATGTTTAGAAAGGGGGCTATCATTAAGGTAGGGCAATCCTTTGGCAAGATCTTGATTTAACACATTATCTAAACTTCCTTCCTCCCCTGGCTAATCCATAAGGATAAAAATCTGTTATTTTAGGTTGTATTGAACAAGAATTACTAGGTACTTTAGGATTATCAAATACAGGCAAGGGCAAAATGCCCAGTTTTTTACATGTGCTTCTTGTATGAACCATCATGATATGTATAAGGATTTACAACTCAATACAATTATCATAAGGCAGTCTTACACCAACTAGCCCAATCCTTGTGATACCATCTGTACAACCCAGGGCCGGCCCGAGGCATGTGCCACCGGTGCCCAGGCACATGGCCCCGCGGAGGCACTAGAGACTGACAGATGCTGCCAGTTTTTGTTTTTTTCCCCACCGGGAGTCTCCGAGTCAGTGCTCATGGGTGGGGTGGGGTGGGGAGGGGCGTAAACTCCCTGGGAATCCCTGGCCAGTTATACACTGCGGAACTGAGCTGACACAGTCAAGTTGCATTAAAATGAAAATATCACAATAAAATGTAGTGTTCTAACTCATA
>QEPC01001369.1:1079513-1091280 GCA_003113815.1 Sphenodon punctatus
CCCCCCAGCCCCACCACCTCATCCAGCTCCTCTTTCCTCCTGCTCCCTCAGCAAGCGCAAGCAGTTTTTAAATGCCAGGGACATCTTGACACCTCATCTAACATGAAATATTGGACCAAAGCACATACATAGCATACTCAATATCTGTCCTATGCAGCCATCTGTGACTATAAGTGTATGCTCACAGAGAAAACCCTGTCAACTTCAGGGTTGCAAGCCAGAGGAATTTGCCCCAGGGAACTCCATTAAAGTCAATGGAACTCTCAATACAGAAAGTTAGCTCTGCCTTAACTAATGGAGCCACTAGCGTGGCTCCATAATAAGATCAACTGCCTATCCATTCCATGCATCTGAGGAAGTCAGCTTGTGCTGATGAAAGCTAATACATATTTGTTAGTCTTTAAAGTACCACTGGAGACTCTGTTCTTGTCTAACTATAGACAAACACAGCTACATTTATAGACTAACTAGACAAACACGACTACATTTATAGTCTTAACTATAGACCAGGGGTGGGGAACCTCCAGCCCATGGGGCTTGTTACCATGGCTCGCTGACCTCTAAGGCCTTCCCCATTGTGTGCGCCCCATTGCCCACTGCCTTGGTCCAAGTGGGGCTTTGCTGGCAGCACATAATGGGGAAGGCCTAATCTAAATTACCTGCCGGGAGCTGTTGTGGGAGCCAGGCTGCAGCTGCTGTGCAGTCTGCACCTGACTGGAGGAAGAGCCCTGCGGGGACCACACGCCACGCTGCGCCACCAGCCTTCACTGCTACCTGCACCCCAGTGCCGAGCTGCCCCTCCAGGTGCTGGGCCAGGGCACCTGCACCCGTGGGTGGGCCACCACCATCACTGAGTATAGAGAAGAGGCCAGCGCCGAGCCAGGCGCAGATGAGTCCAGGCAGTACGTGTAGAGTGTGTGTGTATTCTGTGTGTATTCTGTCTGTGTGGGTATAAAAAAAATAATTGATTTTAATTGATGTTAATTTATTTGTTATTGACTAATTGACTTTTAATTGAGTTTTAAAAATGATTTTAATTGATTTTGATGTGTGGCCCTCAGCACGTTCGAGGACCATCAATGCAGTCCCTAGCCTCAAAAAGGTTCCCCACCCCTGCTATAGACTAACACGGGTACATTTATAATATAATCATCTGGCCACCTCACTCCTCCTTCCCCTTTCAAAATTTTTAGATGACAGTTAAACCCCCAAACAGACTTCAAAACGCTACAGAAGGATCTCATGCGACTGGGAGACTAGGCACTAAAATGGAAGATGAAATTCAGTGTTGACAACTGCAAAGTGATGCACACCGGAAAAATAATCCTAACAGTATCTGGTTTTAAATTAGGTGTTGCCTCTCAGGAAAAAAAACCCTAGAGTCATTGGGTGCAATCCAGAACTCAAGCATGCGTGGCTTCTGTGTGATTTCTGTGTTGTTTACATATATGCCTATGTCCCCATAATGGGGGTCCACAAGAGTTGCACACATGCACTCATCCGCAGTGTTTGGAATAGGCCCTAATGTTGATTTTTCACTGAAAACATCAGCTCAGTGCACAGCAGTCAACAAAAAGGCAAACAGAATTTAGGAATTATTGGGAAAGTATTAGAAAATAAGAAAATAAGATATATAAAATAAGATATATGAATGAACAACAAAAAAACCAACTAACATGGTGAATCTAACACCTTAAATTTTAAGTAATGGTCTCCACATCTCAAAAAGGGGATCACAGAAAAGGTCCATATGCAGCCGCTTCCATATGAAGGGAGGTTAGGAATTTTCAGCCTAAAGAAGTGACTGGTGAGGAAGAATATGATAGAAGCTTACGAATACAAAAATCATAAGTAGTGCAGAGCAAATAAATAGGGACCCATTATATACCCTCACTCAAAATATTAAAAACAAGGGGACACTAAGACCACATTCACACCTTCGGCGGTGGCCGGTCCCACACAGATTTTTGGCTCCGGGAGACAATCTGGGAGCCAAAATACGCGCAGGGTTTGGCCAGTGTAAAAGCCCCCCAGCCCCTCCCCAGCTTTGCCGGCAACACCCACAAAGGTACAGAGCAGGGAAATCAAGCTCCGAGCGCAGGGGGTTATTTACATCAGCCAAACATTGTGCATATTTTGGCATCCGGGTTCCCTCTCAGAGCCAAAATCTGCGTGGGACTGGCCCCCGCCGAAGGTGTGAATGTGGTCTGAAATCAACCAGAAACAGATTTAAATCCAAAAGAAGTACTTGTTTACTTAACACAACCCCCTTCTTCAACGAGGCATGCGCTAGGTTTATCACCCCACTCTTAGCTGTTTACCCTGGTATGCAAGAAGTGTTCTACTTGAGGTTCCTGCTGGATGATCACTCCACTGCTATTACGTCCAAGATCTTGGAATTCCTGTGGAGAGTATTTGTCATAAAGCAGAAATATAAACTCTCGGGCAGGGAAAACGAATAAATTTTGGCCCACTATATCAAGGCAGGGGTAATGCTAATTGTGAGGATTATTATCTTTGCTAAAATAATTTTGTCTGTGTATGGGCCCAATTGTATACAAATTTTCTTTTTCAGTTTTTAAGTTTTTATAGTTATTATTAAGTTTGATGGATGTTCCAATTTTGCAATGGCCAGTCTGTTATGCCATATGAACAAATAGCATAATTCCTCCCCCATTTCATGCCCGGAGTGGTGAGGATGTGCTTGTGTTATTAAAGAAATGGATTGAATTGAAATGCTCAGGGGTCAAGAGTCTCCCGCACTCAAGCTCCGCAGAAGAGCTAGGGTTCATTTTAGTGCTATATTTCCTGTTGGGATAACCTTGCTATGGCTATTAACCTAGTGGCTGTATAAGTATACCTGCATATCTCATTGGAGGAAGAGGGAACATCCATTTAGAATTACAACTAAACTCTTCAACATGTTTAGCTTTTTAGGAGGTATTTAATTTCAATTGCAAATGTGCCCGCTAGATGTACTAGCCAAAAGGTGATTTAATTGGTTCTATTAAATTATGCTATGTTTATATTTTAGTGAGAACTGGGCAGCAGGTAGCTGCTTTTACTAAAAATGTTCACTTGGGTCTTGATTTAATGTTGGACTTTGTGTTGTGTGGTCATGTCTTATTGCATATATCTTTTGTTATGACCTATCGTCGAAATAATAAACTTTAATTTACTATATACTATATTCTTAACACAATTAACCTGTGGAAGTTGCTGCCAGGCAATGTTATAAAAGTCAATAGCATAACAGTTCAAAAACAACGTGGGAAAGTGCCATCAATGGGTAATGGCACATGCTGAACTACAATTGTCACTTTGAATCTAAATAGCGTACATTTCACTGGGCAATTTTAAAACATCAGCAGAAGCAGCTCTCAAAAACAAATGCTACTCCTGACCCCACTTTGACACTAAAGTCTTATTCATCAAGTGAGTCCACAGCAATTGTAAGAGATATCCTCAGAAATGTACCCTAACAGCTATTCCGAAAATGATCACTTCAAATGTCATGCAAGTAGGTTAATACAGAGGCCATGCCCTACCACTATTAAACAAGGCATTAAAAATTCCCATTTGTAGTTTAAGCTACTATATAAAAAATATTTTGATTGTTATTTAATAAGCATGCTACATATTGCAATTTATATCCAACAGGCAGTTATGATAAAAATACAATGGTATAAGCCCCAGTGAGGATCACTCGTATGAATAAAGCTTCCTCAAACTAACCAGTCACTGCCCCCTAAGAAAACACCACTGCTAAACCCCCTGCTGACAGCAAAATTAAATACACTACAGAAACTTCCTGTCACATTGTCTATCTTTTCTGACTTTTTTTGTTCCTGTCATTCTGTTTCCCCCCCAAAGTGCAGATAGAAGCTCTTGGCAGCTTTTTCCTCAACTTCCTTCTCAACTCAGGCTGCCAGCAATGTTTCTGTCACAGCAGGGACTGGATCTGCTTGCTACAATTGAGAGTTTGGGGAGAGCAAAAGGACATCTGCATCTTTTGTGATAAACCTTTGAGCCTCGATAACATGTATTGAACATAGAAATTCTCTGCACGGCTGCAAAATTGCTGAGTAATTTTTAACCATCACTGTTGCCGTTTTCCAGAACAGTACCATTTTGTGCTTTGGATGCTTCTGCAGATAAGGAAAATAAACATCATTTGAATGTTTTGCTATTGTTTTCTGACATGAATGGAACATATGTTCAAATGATGTTCTCCAGCCAGAGTAATAATTTAAGCATAAAATCTGTTCCTTTAGTTGGACATCTCTCCTCCAGGAAGCTGAGGTTACTTACCAGTAGGGAGGAGGCCAATGCCTACTTAAAGAGGGACTGGAAGGCTGTTCTTCCAAAGCTAGCATCTGATCATCTGGAGAGGTCAAGGGCATAATGCTTGGAAAAGGCATGCGTAGAGCTCCCTGTGACAGCCTTACTATTTGGTCCAAGGGAAATATGTGAAATCATGCTTCAGAGGTTGCCGTAGCCCTAGCAGAGTGGTATTTAAGACCAGTCGGTGATTCCCTGTCAGAGAGCCTGTAACAGTGTGAGATGCACTCCACTAGCCAGGAAGATATGGTTCATGAGGTTACTTTGGACCTTGGAGTAGGACCTCCTGAACTCACAAAGAGGGAAGAAGTCTTTATAGAGGGTTTAGTTCTCTCAGCATAAAAAGCGAGTGCTCTTTTGATGTCAAAAGGTGTGGAGTGCTGATTCTCCTTTGGTGGTGTGAGGTTTAGGAAAAAATACTGGTAAAGTAATTTCTTGGGACATATGGAACTGAGAGATTATTTTAAGTTTAAATGAAGGGGGCAAGTGCAAAGTGGCCTTGTCTTTGTGAAAAGTCATAAAGGACAGAAGGATGGACAAAGCTCCAAGTTCTTCTACTCGCCTAGCTGACATTAAGGCTACCGGCATGCATATTTTTAAAGATAATAAGTGTAGGGAACAAGTAGCTAAAGGTTCAAACTGGAGGTAGGATGAGTCCGCCTAAATTAACACTGATCCCGGATGATGGGACAGGTTTTAAAGATGTCATTTAGAAATCACTTTAGGATTGGGCAAGAGAAAATAGGGGGTCCGTCTAGGAGATGATGGTGATCAAAAATACCAGCGAGATGGACTTTCAACTAAGATGCCATTACCGATTAATGTGAATATAAGGTATTTAGTGTGAGACAGATGCACAGGGATGTGAAAATATGCATCTTACAAGTCCAGAAAGAACTATGTACCTTTAAAAAGGTATGGGAGAATTTCCACCAGTGCTATCGTTCTGAATTTTTTAAAGACTTGATACATTTGTTTAGTGCTCTCACATCTAAAATTGGTCTCGGACCACTGTCTTTCCTATGGACCACAAAATATCTGGAGTAAAAATCCCTTCATCTGAATTTTTTAGGGACTTTCTCAATGGCTCCTTTGGCAAGGAGAGTGAGGATCTCTTGTAGTAATGTCTTGTGAGAGAGGTCCTTGTGGGGGATGGAGAAGGGGGTTTGGGTGAGGAATGGAAATTAGATGCAATACCCTCTCTGTATGATCTCTAGAACCCACAAATAATTTGTTAGGAGACACCATATGGTGGAGTTCAGCTGAGAAAGATGGTGATAGACTGGAATATGATTCTAAGCTCTGGTCATTGTCATTAAAAGCGAGACCTCTGTTTAGAGGTGCTGGCTGTCAAATTTGGCAGTTCTCTTGGTCATTGCCTGGGCTTATACTGCCTTTTGAATTGGGTCTGAGGTAGGGAGATAGGGAAATATTTATGGCATTGCTGTATATATCCTGAGGAGTACCTTGTTGACTTATATGGTAGAGTTGAGGGCTTTGGTAGGGAGGAGAGTTTGTGTTGCTGACTGGGGCTGCCTAGAACCCCTCGCACCTGTGTTTATTATTATTATTATTATTATTATTATTATTAACAAACATTTATATAGCGCCAGCAGTGTACATGGCACTTTACAAAGTAATAAAATAGACACGGTCCCTGCCCCTAGGGCTTACAATCTGAGAGACAGGAGCTGGGGGAGAGACTTAGGAAGGGGAACAGAGGGAGAGACAAGGGGTCTAACATTCATGAAGATGCGAGGTCTCAAGTGCACGTACTTGGCTTGGTTACGATGAGAATGACAGCAGGCAGGTCCATGTTGCAAGGATAAGGGTAAACCGATCGTAGGTATAGGAATAGTGGCTCAGCAGGATAAAGAGTCAGACAGAGCAGAGCGAAAGAGGTGAGTTTTAAGGAGAGATTTGAAGGTATGAAGGGAGGGGGCAAGGCGGATGTGGACAGGGAGGGAGTTCCAGGCATGGGGGGCAGCAAGTGAGAAGGGACGAAGGCGCTTAGGGGAGCAGGGAAGGCGTGGAAGGGTGAGAGAAGGGACAGAGGAGGAGCGAAGTGCACGGGCTGGAGTATGGAGGGTGATAAGTGCAGAGAGGTAGGGGGGAGCAAGGTTTCTCTCCTGCCCTCTCCACAGGTAACTATAACAGGGAACTGCCGCCCAGAAGGTGGCCAAAGGACTCACTGGTGGCCGCTGTGCCCGCCTGTCTCCCCATGGACGTGTGGCCGAGGGCTGAGCGGCCGCACATTGTGCCACGCAGTCCCGCCCCCTCCCCGTGCAGCCCTGCCCCCTCCCCAACCCCCTCAGGAATCAGGCCAACATGTCTGAAGGACGGCTGGCCTGATCACGAACCGGGATCCGAGATGGTCCAGGGTTCAGCGTGGTGGCCCTCTGGGCCCGTCACGTCTGAAATTACCCATCCATGAGCTACAGAAATTCTACCAGTGAAGAATCATACTTCTTTTTAAGCCAAGATACGAGTGTAATTAAGTATTCCTATAGCATAATAGATTTTAAAAAACTATTATTACAGCGAAGGAGTGAAATTTTGGTTTAATTCTCCGGTACATTTCTGGAACCTAAAAATTCCATCCATCCACAAAGGACAGCATTTTACTTTGCTTTGTTAAATAGGAACTCAATGCCACTTAATGGAATTCTCCCTCAGAGATGATTTTATGCCTCTCAGAACCTACACGGAAGTCCAAAGTTGCCCCTTTTTTATATATAAAAGTGTATATTCTTCTAAGTCAAATGCATATATTAGTCTAAATGGCAGAGCTTTCCACAGTGAATCACATCCAGTTGAACTGTGAAGTTATATTTCTGCAGTATAGTTAAGACAGGTATAATTTAACTGTGAAAGATTTGATATTTAATTTACTATCATCACATTATAGTATAATAAGGAAAATTACAACTGTTATTAGTGGTGAATTAGCCAGGATGTAACAGTTTTGACTACCACATGATTAACGTATTAAAATTGCTAGATTACAAAAAGAAGAAAAATGATCATTTGTGCCAAGTTCCTCCTACACAGCATATCTTAGACTGTCTTCTCAAGAAATTAAAATGCAAAGCCTTCTGAAAGAATTATGGCAAGATGTTCTCAGAGAGTTTGTCCATAAAAAGAGTACAATACTTGTCTGAGATTAATAGTCTTACATACTATGTACATTGTGATCCTAATCACAATATGCTCCCTATGTAAGCTCCTTAGGAAAGAGTTTTTTGTTTTATATTTGAACACCTTTTGCACTATTAGGTTCTTTTCTATCGATGGTGTTTCCAAGTATTCCCAAAAATGCAAACAAGAAGTTATTTTTATTACTACTATTATTAATTATTAATATAGTGCCAGCAACGTGCCTAGCACTGAACAGCTGTGATAAACAGGTTCCTGCCCTGAGGGGGCTACAATCTAGAATGGACACAAGGGGAGGTTGACAAAGGATAGGAGCATAGAGTGAAACAGGGATACATTCATGAAGCTGAGAAGTTGCAGGTGCACACACTTGGCTTAGTTACAGGGAGGATAAGGATCCTGAGAATAAACAGTCAAACAAAGAATCAAAGTAGGTTTTTAGAAGAGAAGGGAGAGAAGGAACAGCGCATGTGCGTTCAGGGAGGAAGTTCCAGGTGTAGGAGACAGCATGAGAGAAGGTGTGGAGAAAGTTTAGGAATCAGGAGCAAAGTTCTTGGCTGAGAACATAGTGAGAAATAAGGGCAGAAAGGTTAGGAGGAGCAAGACTATGTACAGACTTGAAACAAGGAGTTTGTGCTGAATGCAAAGGAGAGCAGGGAGCCAGTGGAAGAAAGGAAGGAGGAGCTGAACATGCAGGCAAGGTGGAGTAGGTCTGAAGCAAGAGCAGGTGCTCTTATTCCATTGGGAAATATCGACCTTTTGGGAGCACTTTCAGCCAGGTTGGTATTTACCGCTTTCGTACTTCTTGTCCCATCCATAATTTCCTGTCATTTTTTGGTAATTTTCAGTATTGACAATAATACTGAAAATTACTGAAAAATACAGAAATTACCAAAGTGGCGGAAAACAGCAGAAAGTTGCGGAAATGTAAAAAAATATCAGTGGATTCCCTCCTCACACGCATGAAGACAAAATCACTCACAGAGATTTTTCGTTTCAGTTCTAAGGTGGAGGACCCCAGCAGTGGAGTGTTCAACAGAAATGATAGGGTCAAGGACTTACCACTTGATGACCCTTTGGTCCCTACTATCCAATGCAACGGGTTTTCCTGCAAAGATCTACTTCTGTCAAGTAACAATAGTATTGTGAAATGTCAATTTGATTAACCCAGAGCAAGCTTCAATACCAGATGCACCATTTCCTATTTGTCACTTGCTGCCGAGAATCACGGAGCAGAAAATCCCTCCACCACTCCATATTACTTCTTGACCACTGGAGGAAGTGATAATTTTCACATACATTTCACAGATTTTTCATAAACATGTTCCTCTATTCCCTGTGCATTGTGGGAAATACCACAGCGAAGGAAAGTGAAGGAGAGGCCACTGAAATGGAAATTAGCAGCTGTGACTGCACTTTTACAGGACAAGCAAACATACCATTAAAAGAAATAGTGATGAATTTGCAAGGGGGATGGGTGTTGTGTGAACGAACCCTATGTTTCAATGCTTTAGTTAGTTTTCTGGCTTATGGGGATTCTGTGCCAAATTCTGAGCAAAATTTTGTTCTTTTTAGATTTGTTTTTACCAATACTTTATCTTTGCTTTGGCAGATGTCTTGTATATTTAATCAAATTGCTTTCTACAAATGCAGATATTTATGCTTGTGAACAGCTAATGAACAGGTGCAGAGCTTGCTTAGATTTTCACCATCGTTTGGTATTTACCCTACTTGGGATTACAGGGTATGAACTATGCCTTTTTATATCAAGTTTTAAAATATTATTTTACATTTACGCAATGCAAACACTGGATACAGAGATCTACTAATGGAGTGGCTGACAAGGGGAAAAGAACATTCATCATTCAGAGTCCAATTCTGCTAAATTAATAGCCCATGGGACTACCTCCCCATAGTATTTCTCAATATGACTAAACCTGGAAGACTAAGGCCCTTAGATAAACATTGGCAACATCAGAAAAAAAGTTTTACTTTTTAGTGCTTAGGGGACTGTTTTCTATTGTTTTAAAAGAATACATCTAAAGTAAAGAATCACAGGATTGCACTGAAAAGACAAACAAAATTATTATTTATACAGCACAGTAATTGACAGTCACTTTACAGGTTTATATAAAAGACCTTCCCCTTGCTCTGAAGAGGTTATGATTTGTGGCCCTAAAGACATGGTACAGTGAAGGTTGATAACCATAAAAAGAGAGGGAAGAGAAGAGAAGCAAGTTACATACATTAAATCGTGAGGCTGCTTTCACTAGCAATGTTCATGTCAAAGCAGTTCATGTTCCAACGTCTGCACTGGCTACCTATAGCTTTTGGGGCACAGTTCAAGGTGCTGTTTTTGACCTTCAAAGCCCTAATCAATCGGTCCCATATATCTGGAAGACCGCCTGTCTTACCATGTCCCATTGCGGCCCTTGTGATTGGCCGTGAGAGCCTTCTTGCAGGTTCCATCTGTTACCCTTGTCTGTGGGATGGGGGATGCGCAGGAGGGCATTCTTGGTTGCTGCTCCAGTTTTGTGGAATTCCCTTCCCCAGGACGTTTGCTTGAGTCCAAGCCTAAGCCTCTTCCTGAGGCAGTGTAAAACATTTTTATTTGAAAAAGCATTTGGCTGGCAGGGATAGTGGATTGTAGGGCAGGGTGGGAGTTTTTATTGTATTGATTTTACTATTGTTACTGTGTTATGGACTATAAGCCACCTTGAGCCTTTGCAGGAACGGCAGTGTGTAAATTTGAACAAAAATAAAACAAATACTTTTTTTATTTTTAATTTTTAAAATCCTGTTATTCAGAAGGTGAAATCTAAGTTTTTTAAGCCACATGGGAGGATTGTGTTTTAAGAGAATTGAAGGTGGGGGTAGCAAAAGGATGATGTACAGGATAACAAACAGGGATCAAGATATGAGAAACTGCCTGGAATAAAGCAAAAGACAGACAAGTTCTCATCTCTTCTATCATGAGCTGTTGTGGTATGAATAAGTCCTGTATAAATCAAAAATTCAATTTAAGCTTTTTATGTACAATTTTTCTTTCCTTGTCTAGTACTTCCAGTATACTGGTAAGCTTTATGAAAGGAATGGGGTAAATATTTCACCTCCTGATACTTTTCAACTCCAAACAACTGGCTATCAAGCAAAAGCATCAGCAAATACTTTATTCCTATTATATTGGGGGCTATTAAAATGAAACAATTGCACCAGAGTTAAATATAGAGGTAAATATGAATATAAACTATATAAATATGTAAATAGGTAAATATACATTTCTACAAGTTGCTTAAATGTACTTTTCTAAGCATGCCCATAAATTGGTAGTTATGCTCAAAGTAGTATGTGAAAATGATCATTCATATGAATAAATGGTGTATTATTTTTAAAGTTCCACAACTATTTCGAAGTGGTACCAGAAAATGCAATTCTCTCACCACTTTAATATTTCCCATGCAATCCTAACTGTAGTTTATTGTGAAATTAGCCCTCATAAATATAATTGGGTCCTTGATAATACCAGACTCGACCAGGTAGTTTTATCGCTATCTGGGACTGACTTTTTCTGCTACTGGATTCTGGGTTAAACATGCTGAATTCAATAAATTAAAAATGGACCAATGAGGGGCTTGTTAAATTTTGGAGGATGGATGGGGGGAAGCTTATAACTCCCGCTTTGAGGCTTCTAGACTTGGAAGGCCAGCCCACAAGCCTTATATTTATTTTATTTATTTTACTTATTTAATAAATTTGTACCCCGCCCCTCCTGAAAAGCAGCCCGCGGCGGCTTCCAACAAGTAAAATACAATAAAAACAATTTAAAACATTTCATAATAATATTAAAATATTAAAACAGGACTAAATATCATAAATAATATATAATAAATAACAAATCAGGTGGGGGAGCTAAAAAAAACCTCACCCTCCCCGCCCACCCTCCCCAAAGGCCTGGGCGAACAGCCAGGTTTTGCAACTTCGCCGGAATGTCAACAGGCATGGGGCCAGGCGAGCTTCCTCCGGAGGTGCGGCCTGGCCACCGAGAATGCCCTCTCCATTGTGGCCCCCCGCTTAACATGGGGGACCTCCAAGAAGGTACCCCCGGAAGACCGAAGGAGCCGCTCTGGGGTGCGGAGGGCAAGGCGGTCCCTGAGGTATGAGGGGCCCAGACCGTGTAGGGCTTTATAGATCAACACCAAAACCTTGAACCTGGCTCGGCACGCTATCAGCAGCCAGTGCAGAGCTCGGAGCACAGGTGTAATATGCTCCC
>QEPC01001369.1:1093623-1109972 GCA_003113815.1 Sphenodon punctatus
GCTGTAACCTCTCCCACAACTGGACCCCCCCGCCTCAAGGCCAGAACGGTAGATCAGATCGAGGGTGTGTCCCCCCAGGTGGGTCGGGCAGATAACCTCCTGGGGCAAGTCCATGGTTGCCATGGCGGCCATGAATTCTCGCTCTGCCCCAACAAGGCTGGCATTGGCGTGGATGTTGAAGTCCCCCAGAACCAAAGTCCAGGAGGAGCCCAACGCCACCTCTGAGGCCAGCTCTGCTAGAGCGGTAAGGGATGCTGCCGGACAGGAAGGGGCCCGGTACACCAGCAGCACCCCTAGCTTGCCCCTGGCCAAATCGAACACCACGTGAAGGACCTCAATACCCATAATCTCCCAAACTGGATACCTCCTAACAGGCCACTCCTCTCTAAAAACAATAGCTATACCACCTCCCCGGCCACCCGTGCGGGGCTGATGTGGCCGGAACAAGATCCGCCAAAGTTGGACCGGCCAGATCGTCCAGCCAGGTTTCCGTGATACATGCGAGGTCCACGGCCCCATCCGAGATTAAATCCCAAATAATTGTTCACAACAGAACTTGCATTTAATGGCAGCAGTCCCCCACATACGGACCTTGGACCCAGCTCCTCCCTCTCCCTCAGTGGGGGGATGGCGACATGCACCTCCCTTAGGCACCTTGGTCCACTGGGGGCATGCCCCGTCCGACCCCATGGACCATACTGTTCCCGCCCCACCACGACCCCTATGGCCGCGCCCTCCCCTCTGTCCACCTGATCCTGGCCCCTCAAACCTGGCTGCTCGCCCAGTAGCCCTCCCCCCTGGCTATCCTGCTGCCACCAGGAGCCGGTAGAGGCCATACCCCCCTCGTCACCCCTCGGCTTCCCTCTCTCACCAGGACCAGAGCCACCACCCCACTAACCCTCCCAGTGCTCCCCCTGCTGCCACCAGGGGCAGTCATTGGAATCCACCACCACCCTCTTACCCACCCCACCTACACCCTACTACCCTACCCCTGTACAAAGGAGAACCCACAAAAACAATAATCGCCCCCTGCCGCCCCGAAGCGCCACGCCCTTTGGTCATGGTCTGCTTCTGGGTGGGGGAGGGGATAGGTCAGCCCTCTTGGCTGGCCTCTGTGCTCCCCCCAGCGCCCCAACACTCACAAGGTCTTTTTTTGTCCCCCTGCAGGTCCAGCAGCAAGGGACAGAGCGAGGCAGCGGCAGCACGGGGATCCCCTCTGCACCGGCAGCAGCAGCGGTGGCAGATGAAAACAGCCCAGCCTGACAGATGATCCCAGCTCCAGGTGAGTCCCCTTCTACAGGAGCCACTGGGCGCGGGGCTTTAAAGCTTTATATGGTGCTGAAATTTGGGGATCTTTTCTTACTTAGGGACAAACTGGGTTCTTTCAAGATCATTTCTTATGTGCGAGATTATCCGTACCAAAGAATACTCCAGCTAGACTTCTGAGACTTGAAACCGGTGTTTTGTAGGGATGGGCGAAAAGGTTCGGAAGTTCAGAGTTCGGCCCGAACTCGGCCTGTTCGGATGACTGAACCGAACTTCCAAACACGAACTGGCCAAACCGAACTCAATCTGAATGTCGAAATGACCGAACAGTAAGGTCAGACTGCCCTCTTCTTCCCATTTGACTTTCTTTTATATCACACGTGGCATGTGATATAAAAGCTTAGGTTTGAATCAATGAATACAGGCATGAAAAAGAAGCTACTTACAACATTAAAAGAGAAAGTGTTTGTTTAAAGAGTCAACCCTTCTCCGACAACAAATACATCAATACATTCAAGTTCAGGAAGCTTATTCTTTTAAACACAAGAGGCTAAATGTGTCAATCCACAGAAGCTATCAAAAGAGGTGTTTGTCATTTTAATCAAGCCCAAGGAAATGGAGAACTTTTTTTTTTTTTTTCATAAATGTGAAAAAAAGGGAGTTGTTACCATTTTGCTTGATTAAAAACAAAAGAAAGTAGTCCATGAAGAAGCTATTGGGCCATGGTGTTACTCACAGTGACAGGAATTTACGTGATATTTTGCAGAGGGAATATTTGGGATTATTGATGCTTTTTTTAAATGGAAAGAAGGTAATCATTTCAACACTGTGACCTGTCCATTGCCACCATGGGTGATTAAAATTATTGTGGACCAGAACTTCCTAGGTGAGTTCATTCACATTTTGAGGGATGGTTTGGGCTCTCACACATAGTTGACAGGGGCAGATCCAGAAGTGATGTGGATGCGGGAGGCTGAAGTCCAAAGTTCACATAGCCCTGCCCAGGTGAGCAGGCCCCACCTCCAGCCCCACCCCTTGCCAAGGGAGCACCATGGCAGCTTCACCCTTGGCTCGGGAACTCCTTTCTTACAATTTCATTGTACCAACACCCAGCCTTGGAAAAGAGATGGATGCAAGTGTCCCCCTGTGTTGGGGGAGGTGAGGTGGAGATGGAAAACTGTAGGGAGGGTGGATCCCAGAACAGCTCCCAGACCACCAGGCCAATCAGCCATTCCTCCATTTGGCCTCTTAAAGGGCCAGAGGCTTGGTGCTCCTTGCCTGGCTTCCAAGGGGGTTGCCACCTGCAAGGACTTGCCTCTTGGGTCTGCTCCTGCAAGTAATAAGCGGCCATCGGTTACTACATCCCATACGTGATGGGGTCAATTGAGTAAGTCAGTTGACAGCAATAAGGGCTAGATTTCTGTATGGTTAATAAAATCAGACTGAAATTAGCTGTTAACCTTAAATAAATGAGAGAATTTTTATTTTTAAAAAGCCTATTGGACATTACTTTGACAAAAGAATAAGCGAAGTGTCTAATCAACAAGGGGGATATGCAATATATTCTCCCAAAGCTAGAAGTCTAAAGTTTTATTCCTAACATGGCTGTTAATGTTTGCTACTGAATCCCTGCTATGCCTATAGCCAGACTACAGAACCACAATGGCTGATGGGACAGTTTCCTTCCATGAAGATAAAAGAGCAAAACCAATCAGTTTGTGTCTGTAAATCTTCTGCTTAAATAACATTTTGCTGCCTGATCTATGGTGGACTCAGTGGACCTTGATCATTTAGACATTTCATGCTACAATTTAATGTCCCTGGGGAGCAAATGAACAAATCAATAGCACATTTGTGTGTCACAAACTCTAGTACCGCAGAATTGGAGTGGGAGCACAAAGATTATTAATCCTCTTCCTTTTCCACTCCAAAAGCTTCAGAAAAGCCCTTTCCTTCCTTCTACCCCAAATATTTCTTTCCAAGAGGAAATGGTTCATATGGGAGAGCAGAGGAACCTGAATTTCTGGTAGCCCAGACGTAGGGGTGCTGGCAAAAGCAAAGCTCCCAGCCTTAACAAGTTAAGTAGAGGCAGGCAAAGAATCCCGCCAGAGTAAATGTAAACAAGGCTGATGCAGACAATGCTGCTAAATCTGTGAATTTGCCCAGGGGCAAAGTTTATTGGGATATTTACTGCTCATGCTCCTGGGCTGCATAAGGTTGAGTACATTGAAGGGTTAATAATTTCTCTCTCTCACACACACACACACACACACACACACACCCACCCACCCCACAGGGGAGGTTGTAATCTTTTTTGAAGGTCCCGCACCACTGCATGAGCACACACACGGGGGCTGTCACCATCTTCCTATCACTGTGTGGGCATGCTGGGAAATGTGCTCCTACCTAGCATGAAGAAATCGTCCAAAAAAATGACGGCATACACGCAAACCAAGTGTAAAGTATATAAACATATTTACTAATAAGAAAAATATTTGTGTAAATGTATCACATCCATGTAAAATGTATAAGCTCAATCAAATATAAAATCCTTCTGTACAACAATAAATGCATCTAATCAACAAATTAAAAAATGACACCCTACACATTTCAGGTAGACACCCTTCACCAGGGGTATAGTTTCAAAACATCTGAAAAGTCCCATCATTCATCCAGGTCTATAAAACCCAGGCTTGCAGAAAGGAGTTCTCAGTGGTTGCTCCACAGCTCTGGAACTCCCTTCCCTTAAAGGTCCATCTAAGCCTTACCTTGTACATCTTCTAAAAGCAGTGTAAGATTATTTATTAAGCCAAGTTTTCAACACCCAGAGGTTGATTTTGGTTTGGGTGGAAGTGGGTGTCTTATAGTTTTATGGGTGGGTATTTTATTTTTGTATGGGCCTTATTTTTACACAACATTTTTACATAAGCTGCCTGAGTCTTTGGGAATGTGGTGGGGTAGAAATCCTAAATAAAGAAAAATAAATAAATAAATAAATAAAATATTATTGCATCTATTCTGGTGTGGTGGGAAATACAAAGTTGGATAATATCTTCTTCTGTTTTATATGTTCTCTGCAGGTACGTATAATATGTTCTCCAAGCCCATTTGATTGGATGTTCCATCTCTCTGGATGGCTACAAATCATGTTAGTCATGGGGGAATCAATCTTGTGGTTGAAAATGTGGTAACATCCCATATCAGAGCAGTTTGAACAAACATTCCAGGCAGGGTGGAGATGAGAGCAAATGTTCCCATTCCACAGAGTTATCAGTCTCTGATAACTCTATGCTTCTGCTATTGTCAATATCGGCACCTGTGATCTTTCTGAATTTCCCATCAATTTTGTTACTCTGGCATTTTCATTTTTCATCGTTCTGCCATTTTGTGTCACTTTTGGGAACATTAGGACCTTTTAACAGCATTTTTATGGCCAATTCCACACAGAGTCAGTGTGGTGTAGTAGAGAAGGTGCTGGACTTGGACCTTAGAGACCAGGGTTCAAATCTCACCTTAGCCAATTAACTCGCTGGGACTTAGAACAGGAGTGGGGAACTAAATGGAAAGGGGATTCCAGAAGAACTCCCTCCCAATGGTGGATCCAATGGTGGGTTTTCAAGGTAAGCTCCTAAAGCCACTCTTCTATTAACAATCATAAAAAGGCAGGGAAGAATACTCTGCCTGAAACAATTGGTATGTACCACGGGGGGGCTAATCCAGTCTTGAGTCAGGTATTGCAGAGTCTGGTCATCTTTTTAATCCTCCCTATGGTTTACTGCAGAGTAAAGAATGAACCGCTCCCCTGGAGCCAACTAATTTCTTGCTGAATTAGATAGCCAGGTACAAAGCCTATTTTCATGGCTTTTACAGCTTTGAGCATCATTCTTCATCTGTCATCTGCATCTGCCATGGTTATTAAATTCAACCCACCTAAACTGGCAATATTTCTTCAAAAGGTAAGGCTATATGTCCATGTGCTGTAAGATTCCTGCCAACATTATTTTCTTTCCATTTTTTTCCCCTTTGCAAAGTCACATGAACTTATGGGATTCATAAGAGGATCCATGCACATGGAATTTTCACATAAAATTCATGTTTAATTCACCACATGCACATCTCATGTAATACAATAACTCACGTGTCAGAGCTGGATTTCCCTGCCCTGACATCCGTGATGAAAGTCATGTTAATTTCCCTGCCAAATAAGTAAAGGCTTATTCAAAAGTTACAAAATATCACATAAGATAGAAAGTAACATGAAACTGTGTAACATGGACAAGCAGCCTAAGTTGCATAATGTCTCAATTGCCACAGAAGTGTTACAACACAGAATTTGAACATTTAGGAATTTCATTCTTTTAACCCCCTCCAAAGCAATTAACCTAAATTAAAAGGACTCCGGAGGAGCTATCATACTAACAGTCACCATCTCTCTTCTCTCTCTCTCATGCTCCTGTACCAAGTGAAGGCACAAATATGCATCTTCAGTTGCCTTGAAAATTTTTGATTTTTTATCATCATGCACACATGCACCAGACTTTTCCTATTTAATATTAAAGTAGACATTATTAAATGAAAACATTAATCAGAATTCATGCATTTCTAAAAATAGCTATATAGTACCTAAGTGAAAAATTAAATGCATAAAATTAAAATCTGATTTGCCCAACAGTTTTAATGTAATCAACACATCTACTCAATTAAACATTCAAGGCCTCCATACATTACTGTCAGTAATCTGACTATCCTCTATATCTTCAACAAATTCATTATTATTGCAAGCAATGATTACTGCTTGCAACGGTTGCGCTTAGGATACCATTAATTAACCTCTGTTAAGGCTCTGCAGTAATTGTTATTTTATGATGACAGAAAATTTGACAAGAAACTACAAGTAATCAACAGTGCTAAATGTATAAATTAGTCTGTTCACTTTTAAAAGGGGTGGAGGTATTTTTTTCTGGCATTTGAAATTAATGCAACCACAAGGTATACTTTGTATTACACATTTATTTAACACACAGGTGGAGAAAAAGAGGAAGATGGTGGGGAAAAAGAGGAAGATGGTGTAGAAGCCCACCTCTAGCACTCAAAGTAAGGGGAGAAACCCTACAAGTTTCTATGCTGCCAGACAGGCTCTTCTGATAAGCACATGTGGTAAGAACAGCAATTGTGGAATACTTACCATTCTATGGGAGAGAGAAGCTCACCTCCCAGAAAGTGTTCACAGAGCCAGACAAAAGGGCTCATAAGACTCCAACAGGCAATTCTGATGACTCAACACAATGTATCCCTTGCTAGGCAAATCTGGAACAAGGTGTTCCATTCCCAGGAGATTCCCTTTGTAAGTGTCAATGAGCACACTAACTCCACTAGTGTATGAATTTTATATACCCTTATCCTTGCAACATGGACCTGCCTGCTGTCATTCTCATTGTAACCAAGCCAAGTACGTGCACTTGAGACCTCGCATCTTCATGAATGTTAGACCCCTTGTCTCTCCCTCTGTTCCCCTTCCTAAGTCTCTCCCCCAGCTCGTCTCTCAGATTGTAAGCCCTAGGGGCAGGGACCGTGTCTATTTTTTGTAAAGTGCCAGGTACACTGCTGGCGCTATATAAATGTTTGTTAATAATAATAATAATAATAATAATAATATACGTGATACCATCCAATAGATCTGATTTGGTGTCCTAGGATAAAATGACTAATGAACCTGAAAGTATAACCAAGATGATGATGACAACGCATGGTTATATTTTGTTCTGAAGACCGTCAAAGTAGAATCAGCAGTTTTATGTCGGATGATTTTCCTCATGTAAGGGGAGACATTTTAAGTAAAGTCAAGTGATGGTAAAAGCTTTAGCCACCAAGGGTGTTTTCAGACATGACACTAACCCCAGTTTAACCACACTTGAACTTTTCTTATGCATGTTGCAGGGCTGCATAGGGCACCAATACAGCCCTGCAACATGTATAAGAAAAGTTCAAGTGTGATTAAACTGCGGTTAGCATCATGTCTGAAAACACCCAAAGTTATTCTAAATTTTAATCCTTTAGGTGGCAAGAATACAAAAGAGAAAGACTAGCAGGTTCCTGGTCCAGATGGATACTCACAGCTGGCAGGCTTCCTCATGAAGCAGAAATGGCAGAGATAACGAGGAGGAGTATCAATCATGACACACTCACAGGAAACTGGAAGTCAATGCCATGTGTGTTGTGCAAATTCTGGATTAAACAAAAATAGCTATAAACAGCATGGAACGTCCTACCCACCCTCCCACCAATGCAATCACAGTGATGGAAAAAACAGTTCCAATATTACATGTGTCATCTTTTAAAGGACTCTTATAAGTGAGAAAGCCTCATCCAGTTTAGAGTGGGATCAGCAGAATGACTCCCATTGACTTCAATCAGTGGGATCCATGGAAACTAGCTTTGCTAAATTCTCTTTACAGCACAAGTCGTCATTTCCAAAACCATGTTTCAGATGCAGAGCTATATTAATCTTACCTAAAATTGTTAAGAGTTCTTTTAAACTGTAAGAGATGTTTGACTGTCAAAACTAGTCCATAAAGCTTCAATATGGACGAAGAACATTGTCCCCCTCTCACTTTATATTTCAATTTTTGTGTAGCTTTTATAATGTGGAATAATTGTCTGCTTACTACTTTCATTACATAAGGCTCTCAACTGTTCTGAGGGCGGAAGAAGCTCTTTCTGAACAGAAATATGTCCCTGGCTTCTACTTTGAATGAGAGCCCTGCAACATAGGTGCCTCCAACCCAAGTTGCTCTCCATGTTTAGATAGAATGGAGTTTCTGAGGCTGTAGTGTCTTATCTGGGTACCAATTGTACCGAGCAAGTAGCAGCTGGATAGAGTCATAGGTCAAGTGTACATTTAGTTCCTTTAGCCTCTGTTGCGTTGTTGCATATATAATTGTACTTGGTTATTTTGATTAACGCCTCCTAAAAAGAAATCTAGAGATACCAGTCTCTGCTCATCATCAAAAGATTTGTCCTGAATTTCGAAGACTAAGGGTGCAATTCTGGAGGCCCCATTAAACTGCACCTACGTGAAGCACAGTATAAGTTAGCTGGCGCACATGTGCACATATGCCCTGGGCACACAAGAAGCCACTTAGCGCAATGGCACACCTCTGCCTATGCAACACGCCCCCCCCCCGAGCCCACACACACCACAGCTGGGAGGGGCAAGGGGAGGAGCAGGAGCCATGCTTGCTCCAACCCCTGGGCTGCGGGGTGTGTGGACTCTGGAGGGGGATCATGTAGGCAGGGACACGCAATTGAATCAAGCGACTTCCTGCATGTGAGGGGTGCATATGCACTTGCGTGTCCACCACCTGGCCAGGCATTGCGCTTGAGTGCAGTGTACGCCGCTGCTAGGATTCCACCCTAAGTTGGCAACCCTACTGTTATCAACGTACATTGAAGCGTCTAATGATGTCTGTCCAAATTTCTAGTTTCAACGTTTAAAATATTATCTTATTTCTTGGTGGCAATAGCCAAGTAGCTCGATTCAAGATCAGCGTTCCATTGTGCTAGGGCCTGTACCACCGTACAAGTAGTATATTCCCCACAGAGCTGACATTCTAATTTAAGATACAACAAGGAGCTTTAGCCAACAGCAGGAGGGAAAAAGCAAGGAACAAGAAGGTAACAGCAATAGCAGCATTCAGTTTATCATACTTTGGTCATTCTTTGGCACTGGTTCAACAACACCCAGTATTTCAAAAAAATGTTTATCAAAGAATTTTTTCTTAATTTAGTTTATCTTGTTTTTCCATGGAAATAAATGCCTTACCAACAGAGAAACATATAGGCTAAGCCTCAAGGGGTGTTTTCAGATGTGATAGGCCTCCATCTAGCCACGGAACGAATTCCGGTCAGGAATCAGGCTGGCCGTCATTTAGACATGCCGGCCTGATTCCGGAGGGGGATTGGCGAAGGGGCGGGGCTGCAAGGTGTGACGTGCGGCTGCACAGGCCCCGCCCCCATGCTCCCCCGGCCACCCGCCCCCCAGGAGATGGGTGGGTGCACCGGCCAATCCGGCCGCTGCGCCCGATCCCAAATTGTGGCCGGGACCATGCTCCGGGCTGGGGCTGGTGACCAGACGTGCACCGTGGCCACTGCTGGCCCCATCCTGGATCGTGGTTGCACTAACCACGGTTCCGGGGGTGAGGCCAGCCTCACCCACAGAATCGTGGTTAATCTGATTCCCGCCGGAGGTTCACTGTGGTGAACAGCTGGTGGGAAACCTTTAGACGTTACAGGGGATTGACTGTGGTTAGAGGGAGGCCCCATCTGAAATCACCCATTGTTTCCAATGTCATAAAATTAAGTGTCTTATTCCTATTCTTGCCACTTGGGGGAGGGGGGCGGATTAAAAACCTTGTTTATTTATCTATACATTCCCAGATTCATTCACTTGTTAGTAAAAACTTTCCAAAAATTCTTGCCAAGCCAAAGAGAAATATTTGGGCAGCAATAATGAAAGGGGTTTCTGTTCCCCTTCCTTCCTCTCCCCCCTCCCCCCCCATCTCTCAGATTGCAAGCCCTAGGGCAGGGACTGTGTTTATTCAATTACTTTGTAACGCACCAGGTACATTGCTTGCGCTATATAAATGCTTGCTAATAATAAAATAAAATAATAAATAATAAAAAATAATAATAAAAAGACAGATTGTTTCCATTTTTCATGGTATATAAAATATCTGCACTGTAGTGGCACCTTGACGTCCCAGTGCTCCTTATGCTAGTACTGAAGAAACTAAGGGTGTTTTTTAGACAGGCACGGGTGGGATGGGTGTGTCAGTGTCCGCTGAGTGGAATGGCCATGGACCACCCACACACGTGGAATGAGATAGGTAGCAGGTCTAACTCAGCTTCAGGAAGCACCAAGGTTCCTGGTGGTACACTGGTGGTACCGCTCCCGCGGTACACTTGATCATCTCTAAAAATTAATGATCAAGTGAGTAGCCTGAATAGTCTAGTAGAGTTTGCTGTCAAGGCAAGATTCTAAAAGTTCTGTAGTCGGATATACCTTTCTATTCCTTTATTTAAGGAAAATGCATAACATTAAATATATAGTATACATAACACAAAGATCATGAGGTGAATGAAGCGTATTTAAAAATAGGCACCCCACCTTTAAATCTTGCTCCTATAATACAGCATCCCACTGGTGTTTCAAATACAACCAAAAAAGGCCATAAACAGTACCAGTTAAAAGGTGTTCACATTCCCAGGCATCCTTTAAACTTAAATAGGATATAAAGATGTACTTTAAAAAAATAAGATTTTAGTATCACATCTTTAGCTTCACACTGAAACTGAAGCATAAGCATCTTTGATCTACGTATAAATCTGGATTTAAAGGTTTCCTTTTAGACTAGTATTACTTATTAGTCACATTTAATAACAAAATGGCTCTTGTGGCATCTCAATCATCAGTAGGGGAAGTGAGGAAAGCCCCCCACCTTTCTATAGTGCATAACTAGCTAGAATAACTGTCTCAAAGTTCTGAGAGCTCTCCATCAGAATAGGAACAGCATCCAATTTTTAAATCATGGAAATATATTGCTGGCTCTTCATAAAGCTTTGCTTGCATGTTTAGTGTGACAGGAACTTAGATGAGGCTGAATATCATATGTAAGACTGTCCAGCATCTATGTTTAAAAGTTTAAGACTTTTAGGGACTTAAGCTGTTCTGGGCAGGGGGCTATGAGTACGTTTAAGACGCTACACGCTAAACAGTGCCATATAAGTAATCAATAATAGAATTTTAAAAGTCTATTATATCCAATGTACTTCTCAATAAAATGAAAATAGTCAAGATAGAATCAAGGCCATAAATAATAGTTTTTATATAGCATTAGGATACCCATTAGGATAACAAAGAGGGGAGGGGGAGAGTGGGGGAAGAGATCCACAGCAATTGAGGAAGGGGTCCTATTTTAGATGCCTTCGGAAAATTGCTTTGGAGCCCCATTGTAAGTACTTCAAAAGGCCAAGGTGGAATGGGCAAGTTGCATTCCTCCTGCTTGAGGACCTGGATGGCTAATGCCAGGTCTGTGGTGAATAAAGCTAATAGCAGCTTTATTAGCGCTGTCATATCACAAAGACTTAGCTGGATGGTGCTGCAGGCCCTATATTGACACAGTTGATCCTGCCAGGTTTCTTGGTGATCCACCACCCTTGTACAGAATGAAAAGAAGTGGGGGGGAGGAGATTGCTTGATTTTTTTTCATTCTGCCTGCAATGCATGAGGTGGTCCACACCAGCGGCGGAGACATTCAAGTGCCTCATTGAGTCCTGTGCTGCTGGGTCTGGCGGCAGCTCCGGTGGCACTGCAGAGTGCTTTAGGACTCTACTAGGCCTTCTGGGTCAGGTGACCCGGAAGGCCTAGTAGAGGCCTGAAGCACTCCGCTGCTGTTGCCGGCCCCAGGGCCAGAGCCTGACCTACCTAGTGGTGCCAGGGCTCCGGCCCCAGCGGCGGTGGTGGGGGCGGCTCCAGCAGTGGCAGCAGAGCGCTTCAGGCCGCTACTAGACCTTCTGGGTCACCTGACCTGGTCACCTGACCCGGAAGGCCTAGTAGAGGCCTGAAGTGCTCCAGCGGCGGTGGTGGGGGCGGCTCCAGCAGTGGCAGCGGAGCGCTTCAGGCCGCTACTAGACCTTCTGGGTCACCTGACCTGGTCACCTGACCCGGAAGGCCTAGTAGAGGCCTGAAGTGCTCCGCAGCATCGCTGGAGCTGCCGCCGCCGCTGCCACAGGACCCAGGACCAGAGCCCTGGTGCCACTAGGTAGGGGAGTTCCTGGGGTGGGGGTTTAAAAAAAATAAATTAGTAGGTTGCGAAGGGGGGTGGGGAGGTGAGTGCCAGCGTCCCTTCCATCCGTGCAGCCGGGAGGGAAAACCGGGTTCCTCCCACCTGCCCCCCCCCGGAACCTGAACTTTGTTCGGGCGGTTCAGGCGGGGAGCAGTTCAGGTTTGGGGGGTTTGGGAATGGGCCGAACACCCCAAGTTCAGCCCGAACCCCCAAACCGTTTTTGCACATCCCTATCCTCCAGGACTTTAATGTGCATGGCGGTGGTGGCTCTGGGAGTCCAGCTTCTGAGTTCCTGGATGTGATGGCATCTCTGGGTTTTTCCCAGAGCATCCAGAAGAGCACCCCTGGTACTTGACCTGGTTTGGGTGCTGGGCTTTCCAGTTTCAGATGTTCACATCACCCCTGCTGGGTGGTCCGACCATCACCTCATGTGTTTTAGTGTGGGTGCTTCCCTACCTGACCGACAGCACCATAGTCGATCGATTGTTGTATGGCCATGGAGATGGCTAAATCCGGTGGATTTCAGCAACCACATTATTAGTGCTGGAGTTAATACATCTAGGGGGTCGACAGGCTCACCAACTGGCTATTTTCAGCTGTTAGAGGGAGTCCTCAATTTCCTGGCTTGACAGACCCTGGTTGTCTCAACAGTCCATAGACCACTGTGGTATAACAGCAACCTGGCAGACTTGGGTTGCAGCATGGGTGTGCGTGTGTGTGTCAGTGTGCACTGCGGTCGGTGGGAGGTTCTGACAGGCACATACCGACCACCCCTAACCCTAGAGCATCCTCCGTTTCCCCAGATGGCTCAGTGGCTGGGCGATGAGTGTACGCGGAAGTACACACACACACACACACACACACACACACACACACAGCCACGGTGTGGTTCTCACGGGTGGCAAACACTCACGAACACCCAGATTTCTTGATGTAACCAAGCCAAGCATGTGCATCTTCATGAATGTTACANCATCTTCATGAATGTTACACGCCTTGTCTCTCCCTCTGTATTGGTGCCCTATGCAGCTCTGCAACATGCATAAATAACCACCAAGGGTGGTTAAAGGGTGGTTAGCGTCATGTCTGTTTTCACCCCATGTCTATTCAATTACTTTGTAAAGTGCCGGGTACATTGCTTGTGCTATATAAATGCTTGCTGATAATAAAATAATAATAATAAAAATAAAATAATACTAATAATTATTTTTATTTCTGGGCGTTCATGGGTTTTTGCTGCCTGTGTAAAAAGGGCCTTAGAGAGGCTGGGGCATAGATTGAAAAGGAAATGCTTGAGGAGCCACCTGGAGGCCAATCTTCAGCTGCACACAAAGTTTATGTGAGTCTACAGAAGGGCTATTACTATAGCCAAGCGCTTACACTTTTCCTCGGGCACAGATGCTGCAGGGACCAGATCTGCACAACTGTTTTGGGTGATGTGCAGCCTAGTGAATCCCAGTAGTGAGTGGTGGGTTCTAAGGCTGATGGGGCAGTGGGTAGTGCCAGCAGTGGGCGGAGAGCCAGTGGTAGGTGGGGTCAATCAGAATTTTGAAGTTACTTTGAAATTTCCCCTTCCCCCCCCACCCTAAAATTAGAAAGCAGACAATTAGGGATCAGGGGCTGGGGGAGGGGGCAATTTCCAGTCTTACCAGGATGGAGGATGGCAGGAAGCTCTTGCATTAATTTTCCATTGGTCCCTAGGGGGGAAAGGTTCCCCACTCTGATATAGCATTGCCACTGCCACGTTCAGTATGCTTCCTACAAAAGCTGATAGCTTCCAGACCAGTGAATACATGGAAATATCCCTAAGATCTTAAAATCCAAGTTGGGGAGGGGGGGAGGGGAGAGACAAAATTCAAAGTGGTTGACACTACTGTGGCTATTTTCTCCTTCAAAAACATGAAAACTACGCAAGGCTGTGTGAAAAATCATCAAAACTATTTTTAACGTGTTCTTAGTCAACAAACTACTTTGTCACCAAATGGGAAAGCTTTTATATATTTTGTTTGTGTCACCAAAATACCTCAAGCAATTTAAACATTCAAAGTTCAACTTTCTGAAGCAAGTGAGTTCAACTCACACAGGGAGGGGGGGGAAATTCAAAGGTGCTGTCACAAAAAAGCACACCACTATAAGACAATATATCATGTGAAGAGCAAGTGTTCACACTGCTGCATTTCCCCCCTGCTGCACTCAGTCAACGAATGCACAATATATCCAATCCAAATAAAACTATGGGGAAAAAACCACGCTTACTAAAATAGCATTAGCCAGTCTGTACTTTTCAATTTGCTAAGTGAAACAGTTTGGATCCACAGTAGTGGATTTGCATGTGCCACAAAACCCAAATTGTATAAAATGAGTTTCCTTAGAAGTAAATATGAACAAATTTCCACAATTTCATTTGACAGTCTCAGAAGGAAGACAGAGCTGTCTGTGCTAGGAGTTATTTTAGTGAAGTAAAATTTCCTTGCTCATGTACAGTATCTGTAGTTTTTAGCTCATGCTATTTAGTGTCTTTTTAAAACAGGTTATTCTGTTAGAATTTCAGTTTAAAAGTGAGAACCATAAAGGTTTAAAACCTAGGAGGCAAATAAAGAGAATCCCAAATTTATATTTAAAACTTAAACTTGTTTGCTAGTTTTTCCAGGGCCTAATACATGATTTTTGAACATTAGGTTGCAAATACTCAAAACTGAATTTCCTCATTTGGCCATTTGTTGTTTTGTTGTTGTTGCTGTTTTGCCATAGTGGGGTCAAACAAAACCAATACAAAATTAAAAAATGAAAACAAAAGCCACCTCAGTTTCCAGTTTAATAAATGTTTAATTATATGAATAATCCTTACTCCTGGAAGTAATCTAATTCCCCTGGCTTCATGAGTTGGGCGCATGAGCCTTATGGGCCAATTCAACAATGAATTTAATTATTAATATAGAAGAACCCGAGCCAAATTGGAAATATTTCCATCGACTCCTGTTCCATGATGAATAAGCATACCTAGCCATAGGAGAGTAGTTGGGTCAGAAACTGAACACTGTTACTTCCATCTCATCTTTACAAAAAAAAACCCAAACCCTTGAACTCAGGGTCCCCTCCCCCCGCCAGCCCCAAAACTCCCAATAAAGCCTAACTTAGTGTATTCACCCACAATAGTTCTACACTCAGCAAATCAAAATGGTACTGCAAGCAACAGTGCAATAGGCAAAAGGCAAAAAAAATATATTTAAAAATCCAGGCCAGGCTGAAGTGTGGGCAGTGCCTGCACTCCCCCTTTCCTCTTCTCCCTCTCCATCAGGACTTAAGGGCACAGACAACAGCAGCAGTAATGGGGGTGCCAGCCAGCAGCACCACCTCACATGATGCCATAAGCCCATGCAGCTTGAGCCTGGTCCTGGCTCCATTCTTACCACTGCCCTGCTCGCTCATTTGTATCCCAACCACAGTAGGTCCACCTGCAGTTTTCCCTGAGAGAGTTCATGTCACGCTACTCACCTCCTGTCTGGGCGTTTATTTCTACCACCCAGACACCTTCCAAAGAGCTCTGTTCCCCCCTTCCCTGCTGGGGCTCTGTTACTCTCACCCTAGTTAGGTTGAGCAATTTACAATGCACATGGTATGGGCAGCACACCCAACTGCCCATACCATAGAACAACTTTGTATGTCCCTTCTAGCTTTCCTTATTGAGTGATAGTGTCTATCACATCCTGTCCCTCTCCAGCCTGGCCCGTGAGCGATTGGCACCCAGCCTAGCCCAAAGCCACCAGGCAACCCAGTGTATTGCACGTACACAAGTGCATGTGCAGTAGAGCCGGCGGTTCTGAGGATGGCACACGTGCGGTTGCCAGTCAGTTCTGCGTCGGACTCCAAGAGAACCAGAAGTGTGGTGCTGGCTAGCTTTTTTAAAGTGGCGACATGGTGATGGCACGGGGCTCTGCTCCAGGGCACTTGGGACTGCATGGGGGAGGGGAAACTGGGGGCTCATGGGACACCACCCGCAACACCCCAAGCGACAAACCATGCCTGGTGAATCCAGACTGTCTCAATCCATCTACAGTTTATTCTATAGAGTGCTGTGAGGAATTTTCTATGTTCTTTGCAGGGAAGAGGACAAATTGTTGGGCCTTTTCATGTGGAGAGTCATGGAGTCCCTAGGGACTGTGGGTGATTTCAGACGTGACGGGCGCCCGGATTCACCACAGTGGATTCCCGGTGGGGGTGAACTAAACCACACACCCC
>QEPC01001369.1:1116107-1185965 GCA_003113815.1 Sphenodon punctatus
TCTAATAGGTCCTGCACCCTGTCGGGGGCTAACATGCACCAGGATGCACGCCTCAAGGAGGTAATGGTCAGACCATGACAAAGGCTCTACCCTCTTAATTTCTACTAACTGACCCCCCACCTCAAGGCCAGTGCAGAAAACCAAATCTAGTGTATGTCCCTCCTCATGTGTGGGGCCACAGACGATTTGGGACAGGCCCATGGTTGTCATGGTATGTATCTTACCAGCTCCCACCAAAAGGCACATAAAGTCTAGAATTTAACAAAGTTTCATGATTGCTAGAAGTATTTGGAACTGGCAAATTATAAAAATGATCATGAGCCATCATCTGCTGCATGCTGGTTCTGACCCCTAGCACCAGCACAAATCACGTTAAAGTGAATGGGATTCACGTCAACACTAAGATCTAGTGCAAACAGAAGGTGACTTTGGGTGTGACAGTCCTGCCTCGGGCAATGTATGCTCACTGCTCCCCCAGCCCCCAAATTCTGGTTCTAGGTGGAATGTTTTAAAGCCCCACTTTGTGATGAGGGGGTGTTGGTGCACAGACCATTACAAGACAAAATGTCGCTAACTCTGACTGAACAGTTTGCTAGCCATTTTTCCTTTCAACTAACTCCCTAATCTGCAAGGTGGACACTAGGAATTGCTCTCTCATTTTCTAAATAAGCTAAAAGAGAAGGGACAAGGGCACCATAAGGAATAAAACCCTGGATTCTTAGGGATGGCTGCCCCAAGCCTTAAATACACAGCCACATACTTGCGCAATTTTTTAAACAAACAGCTATTTAACTAGTGAGTAACATGCAAAGCTCTTCTCTATCGAATGGATTAAGTTGGAAGAAATCAGCAGTAGGTCATATAGATCAGGTGGCAGAACTCTGAAAAGCAAGTCGGAAGGTCAAGGTAAGGAATATTGTATGTATGTGTCGTATATGTCATTTTTCAATGCATTTGTATAAAAAAATGAGGATCCACACAGGAGAAAGACCCTATACACGCCAGGAATCTGAAGCAAGCCTCAGTATGAGCTTAGTCATCAACCATCAGAAATTCAGAATTTGCACAGGAGAGAAATCGTACAAGTACCCTGAATGGGAAATATAGGGTGAATTCCACCTTTATTACACACCAGCGAACACACCACACAGGAAAGTAGCCCTATATATACTGAATTGTGAGGAAAGCTTTGGTGCAAGTTTTATTTTAGATTGCATAAAAACCCAAACAGCCACCTAAAGTGCCCACCATCACCACCTCACCACAGTTAGGAAAAAGAAGAACATGAATTAGAGTCCACAGGAGTGGCTCTATAGTTAGAGCAAGTCATGTTCTGTCTTAAATTCACAAGCATTCTATTCTTTATAAAACCAAGATGATTTATCCTATCATTGTGAAATTGTAAATCTTATCATTGTGAAATCTCAGCTGTATTCTCATGGGTATTAGCGAACATAGGAATCAAATATTCCACTTTTATGCCATGAGAACACCCGTGACTGTAAAAGCTAGTCAGGGACCCGGTCATGTGCGAGTGTTCTCATGGAATAAAAGTGGAAAAGCATGTTCCTAAGTGCGCTAATTAGACCAGAATACAGCCATTATTGCTCTCACGGATGTCGTCCCGTCCCCTCCCCCCCCGGTAACATGCATGACCGATTTACACAGATTAAGACATTTATGCAAATTAGGGCTGGCTGACAATGGACACGGTGTTCCACTTTGCATACAGTAACCAGATTTTGAAAACATCAAACCAGGTGGAAGGTCACATCCTAAGTAGTAAATGGAAAAATCTAGTGTCATCTTTCTTCACTTTCCTACTCTCACTCCCCCACTACATTGGGAGGGAAGGGGCTGAGAGGAAGGGAATCCCACATGCCCCTTCTTAGCTTCTTTTAAACAGGAAAGGTAATTCCTTCCTCTTAAAAATAAGAAAACTAGAAAGAGTGGAAAGAAGAAGTTGCGTTTGAATACTATACAGGGAAAAGGAAAAACAGAGCATGCACACAGTTGGAGGAAGAGTTTGGGAGTGATAATAATCTATATAATCCTATAGTAATGCCAAATTTTTCAGGTTCATTTAAGCTTTGGAGATGCAAGTTGTTAATTCATCAGCCAGTCCACACCCTATCTTCCCCTTTGTTCTGCCTTCTCTTTCTATACAGTGCTCTACTGGGTACAGGGCAAGCATTCGCTTTGGATGAATCCTTATCTGCTGTTAATTACATAGCAGAGCATCATGGAAGTGGTTTTCTGCTGATTATTCACCAATTTAACCTAACAAGGTCTTTGTTGAATTAGTCTGAAACAAAGAACAAAAATTCTTCAAGTCAAAAGGCAATGTTTGTTGTACTTTCTGAAGTTTTAATTTTCCAAAGCTTTTAAACAGGATGTTATGGGGACAAAATATATTTTCAGTAGTTTTCTGAAACAAACTAATCTTTTTTAACATATTTAATTATAAAGTATTTGTTTTATGTCAGATCTTTTAAACCAAGCATCATTTTTCCTGCTTGGCCCCTTACAGATTATTTCAGACTTTACATATACATATTTATGCAGAGCCAGTTCCTCCCCACACTAAAAAAAATAAATCCTACCCAACTGATCATGCCTAAAAGACTGCACTAATAATGAATATAATAAATGCCTCATTGTGCTGCTGTCCTGTGTTGCCGATAGGCTCTATATAGATTGAAAATTGGCATAATCTGTCATGGGAATTATTTATCTGCCTTTGTACCATTCTGCACCATCCTTAAGCAGACTTAAGACTCAAAGTTGTCCCAATAATGGAGTCAATATCTTGGATTCAAGTTTTTAATTGTATTTTTATTCAATCAAAAAATCAATGTAAGAAATGTCAACTCAAAGCGAGAAGTGTTAAACACTTAGAAGAGAAAGCCAGGATTCCCAGGTTCCCAGAGGATGCCAAAAACACTGTTTGCTTTGGGGGAGTTCAACATACTTCTCTGATTTGGTAAAATGAAAAATGCTGCTGCTTTTCTCACCTCAGAACTATCCTGTTGCATCTCAAAAGGCTACGTGCGCATGATTATTCATCATCAAGAGGGACAAGGAAGAGACCACCTGACCTAGAGCAATCACAGTTGCTGCCTCCGAAAATTTCATTTGGCAAGGTCAAATCATGCATGTTTAAAATGTTCTCATCTGAAATCTAGCAAACTTGAACTAACAGTTCAGGTTTGCTAAACAAACATCTACAATCATCTCTTCTTCCATCTCACTTCACAGGATAAATGGATTCTAGTAATTACACCAAAGGAGAATCCATTAAAAGAAAAAGTCTAGGAGAGAGCTGGCTCCAACAGCAACTGTACCTAGATGTATGGTTTATCTTACTCAGCGGAGATTTGATATCTTTAGAAACTGCACACGTTTGGGTATATGTAAACTACCACTCCAAACCTAAGATTAAATCCAAATCCTCACTTGATCATTAGTTTATCTTGTACAGCTCACTCTTTACAGCTTGCTCTACAATTGTTGCTCGCATCTACTGACAGTATGTACTAAATCAGGTGCCTTGATGTGGAGATTCCTGCTCTGGTGAAAAGAACAAGGGACAAAATAAGTCAGAAAATCAAAATAAAGATTTTGGCTACAGAAACCAGTACATCCTTGTTGGCAAGATGTGTTGACCAATAAAGAACTGCAAACTATTGAAAAATAAAATCTGTCTTTGGCCTTTTTTACACGGCCCCCACAGATTGGGGGGGTCTGTGGGTGCACCCGTGCATGCGCAGTGGCTGGGCAGGGCATGCATACAGGCACACACACATCCCCACACACTCCCCACTCACCACGTGCTCCCACGTCGTGTCCTTTACACAGGCCTCTCCCACTCATGAACACGCAGATTTCTGCATGTTCATGAGTGGGAGAGCCATGTGTAAAAAGGGCCTTTAAAAACTGGAGCGACTAGGTATTGCTGTCATTTTGTTAACAAGTGACATTTGTGGTAGTGTCAGCCTGCAAGACAGATTCTTTCCAGCTCCAAGCACAGATTCTTTTAAAACATTTTTATACAGAGATATAAACTTTAAAGCAATTCTGAAACCACCACTGAATGAGAGAAATCTGTATCCATGCACAAAACACTGAAGGCCCCTCAAGTGCTGAAAATATGAAGTTGAAAAAGAGTACACAGTACTGAAGAAAACTTGGAATTAGTGCATAAAATACCTTTTGCCTCGGAGTACACTAATTCAAGCATACAGTACGGGTTTCAGTATTTTTAGTCATTCTGCCCATGAACATTCTACCCACCATGAACAGACAATTAGGCCTGGTACTCTAGGATGGTTTTATTAACTGCTTTAAGTTCTAGTTGCAGATGTGGCCTGAGCCTCTCCTTAATGAAATGGTCTCCATTAATGTATTCAAGTAGCATGCAACAGACCACCTTATTCATAACAGCATCTTCAAGATCCCCTAACCAGTAAAGGAAATAATATGACCTACGGATTCATATTGGCACACACATTTTGTCAATAGCAGCTTTTAAGTTTAAAGAGTCACTTAACACCCTTTTCCAAATCATTAATGAATACATTAAACAGCACCGGTCCCAATAAGATCCCTGAGGCACACCACATTTTACATCTCTCCATTGTGAAAACTGACCATTTAGTTCTACCCTTTGCTTTCTATCTTTTAACCAGTTTCTGATCCATAGTAAGCCACTGTAGTATAGTAGTATAAATCTTTATTTGTCAAGACCATTTGGTCGATGCAAAAAGCAAAATACAATACAATATAATGATGCATAAGACATTTAAGGTATTACAACAATCGAAAGACATGAACCTATATAACATGACCATTCCGCATGAATTACCATTCAGCTGGAAAAAAACAAAAGCAGATCAGCCAGAATATTTATCCCAAGATGGGTCTGCGAATAAAGGAACTCCATCTAACATAACATTAACTCTGGTCACCTTTTTTGGGCCAATATAAAAAGGTAATTGGCTACCCTACACATTACCCTTTCATTTGCGTTAACCAAAATATACCCAAATCTTTGTTCCTGCTGTTGCCCTAACATCTCAGGACGAAACAGTACTCTATACTTATAGCGGATATCAGCCATTAATGAACAGTCAAAGAGGTAGTGATTTAAATCCTCAACATGCTGCTTACAGTCACATAATCTCTGCGAATAAGTAGTTACTTTCAGACGGTCCTCTAGAAGTTTCGAGGGTATTAACTGGAACCTGGCCAATGTAAGGGCCTTTTTAATAGCAAAATTTGATATACTGACAAGGTATGGTTCCAATTGATGTACTGTTTTTAACTTCCCGTAAAAGGGGGCAACCGCCGACTCAGCGGCTTCCATATCCTGTTTATGAATATTGGCTAGACAAGCCCTAGGAAGGCTTTTCAATGGATGAGCAGGATATGCCTCAAGAGGTTTTAGTGAGAAGCACAATTTTATTCAATAAATAAGTAATACTTTTTTTGCCAAGTGTTCTTATAATTGAAGCCCTCTTGCTCTACCCAACAAGCGTAAGGCAAGCTTTCTTTGGACATGGGGCAGCTGGTGGGTTTTGAGGTTGGAGGGGCAGTAAGGCTGGCGGGCAATGGTGGGCAGAGCCAGGGCAACGTTGGGGGGGATAACCCAGCAGCAAGGAGTTCCAAGGGTTAATGTTGGATGGACATTACATTACTTAATGAAGCAATTTCAGCTACGTTAGGCAGGTTATAATCACCTCCTCTGCCAGGTTTAAAAGCAGGCAGACAACCTTAAACCTCACTTACAAGTAGTTTTAGCACACACACACACGCACACACACAGCAGAGGCTAAGAATACTGCTTCAGAAAGAAGGGACTTGCTACATGTATGTTGGAGGGACCCCAATCCCTGGGGGAGGAGCCGTCTCTGATTTGAACATATCCATTAGTCTTGCCCAGAAATTACAGATAATTACTTGCGCCCTATGTTCAACTGAAAGTGTACCCGTTTCTGCCCTTAAAAAAATCACAGGCATATAGCAAGGGGCCCCCAAAATTGTTCTCAACATTTTATTTTGAAGTGCCTCCAAAGCATGGACATCAAAACCCCACAGTTCAACTCCATACAGTACTTGGGGCATGAGCTTTCGTGTTAGTAATTGGAGGGGTGGTTTCACCAACCTGCCACCCCTAGTGGCCCAGAACCTAATAATGCCCCCTATTGTCTGTTGAGCTTTCAATTTGGAGGATGCGACTTGATGTGTCCAGGAACCTGAGGCGGCAAATACCAATCCTAAGTACCTAAAGCGAGACACCTGCTCTATCTTAACGCTATCAAGTTCCCATCTACGTGTGCGTACCCTTTTTGAGAATACCATCTTAGTTTTGCTATAGTTTATCTTTAGTTTTTCTCTACAGCAAAAGGTACTCAGGAGCGATAGCACCCTTCTCAAGCCATTTTCTGCCACAGAGAGCACCACCATATCATCTGCGTATAGAAGAATGGGAAGTGCCCCCCTACCAATACAAGGTGGTAAAGTTGACTCATTTTTATAAGTATCCACTGTGTTAACATAAAATTTGGAGAGAAAGGGGGCCAGCACACACCCCTGTTTTACACCTTGATAAACAGGAATAAGGTCAGTTAAATGACCAAGATGGGACAAGCGAACCCTCATAAGTAAACATATGCAACCCTCGAACTAAAAATAAAAGACGCCTATCGAGGTTAGTAGATGCCAGCTTCACCCAAAGATGATCTCGGTTTATAACATCAAAAGTAGATTATAAATCGACAAAAGTGGCAAAAAGTTTGCCATTCCTAATTCACATATACTTATTTATCAGAAGCCCCATTACGAAACAGTGGTCTATGGTGGCCCGGCCTGACTGAAACCGAGTCTGCTCCTCATGGAATATATATGTTCTTTCTCAGCCCAAGACTTCAGTCTTGCCAAGAGGTACTTCCCATATAATTTTGCCACAACATCAATCAAACTAATAGGTCTATAGTTTGCTGGATTTTCTATTGGGTCTTTTTTGTAAATAGGTATGACAGTACTGATATTCCATCCAGTGGGAAATGTCCCAGTAACATTTATGCTATCAAAAAGTCTAGCAATAATAGGTATCCACCACTCTATATTGTCTTTAAACAATTTGCCTGGGATCCCATCTTCTTCTGAAGCCTTCCTCAAGGGTAAGGCCGCTATTACCTTGCGAATTTCCAATTCATCAACAGGTTGCCATACAGGACAATCAGCTAAACACAGGTCAATTCTAAGGGTGGAATTCTCACCTTCCACTTCTGCAAAAATTTCACTTTAGTATTTTTGCCACACCTGGGGAGACATCCCTGGATTCCCACATTGAAATCCTTCACAAAAACCTTTTTTGACTAGACTCTAGAACGCTATACCATCCTTTTGTTCAACTGCTTCCCCCAATTTTACCCATTGATCCAGGTAATAAAACTTTTTCTTTTCCCTAATCCTTCTCCTAAATGTAGCTCTTACTAGTCTCAGCTCACTTAGCTTGTCTCTATCTAAATTCAGTTTCACCTTTCAAGCTGCTTGATTTACCTTCCGCTTGAGGCTACTACATTCCTTATCGAACCATGGGACTACTTCAGGCCTAGGCTTTTCCTGTGGTATATATTCCACGCTATCCCTAAGAATTGAAATAAGGGAATTAAACAAGACTGGGATCCTACCAACATCAATTTGAGCGTTTTGTATATGAGCCTTGCATGACCTATCTTGTAATTTCGCCATAATTTGGAGTAGCAACTACTATTGGAGTAGCAACTACTAGTAAGGCACTGGGTATTTTTAGATGTGACGGGCCTCCCTTTTACCACGGCCCGGGATCCGTTTCGGATCCCAGTCCGGAATCAGGCCGTCTGTCCTTGAGACGTGCTGGCCTGATTCCACTCGGGGATCGGGGAGGGGCTGTGCAGCGTGATGTGTGGCTGCACAGCCCTGTCCCCTCCCCCACGCTCCCCTGCCCGCCCACCCTCCAGAAGATGGGTGGGTGCAGCCACCATTCCGGCTGCTGTGCCCAATCCCAGATTGCAGCCGGGACCACGATCCAGGATCGGCAGATGGTAAGACGTTACTTTCCACTGATCCCAGATCGTGGTTAATCTGATTCTTGCCGGAGGTTCACTGGGGTGAACATCTGATGGGAATCCTTTAGATGCCACGGGCCTCTCCTCCACCACAGGGGATTGACTGTGGTAAGAGGGAGGCCTGTAACGTCTGAAAATACCCACTATCTCCTATCCCATGACTTTTTAATTTTCTCAAGAGTCTCTCATGTGTAGGGCTGTAGCAGAAAGTCGCAGCGGTAGCTATTTCTGTCATAAACAGTGTTTCTGCAATTAGTGGTATGGCGTGGCAGAGGTTTTCATTCCACTAGTTTCATTCCACTAGTTCCGCAGTTCCGCTAATTTCATTCCGCTACTTCCACAGGCTTCACAAATAGCGGAAACATGCCATTTTCGCTACTTCCGCCATTCCGCCAGCGCCACGAAATAGCGGAACAGCAGTTTTCCGACAGTTTCCAACAATTCTGCAATTTTTTCAATAGTTTCCGAATTTGCAGAATGCCAGCGGAATTAGCAGAATGTCGGCAGAAAAGCCGCGGTGTGGCACGGGCAATTCCAAAATGGAATCGCAGCATGGTAAAAGCTGCTGCCACTTCAGCCCTATTCATAAGGAACCTTATCAAATGCTTTCTGGAAGTCCAGGTACACTATACCTATTATTCAACAACTCTTTTCCTGTAAATTGTCCCCTCTCCTCCACCCATCTGTCATGAGCTTAACTGGAGAGAGTTTGTTCCTTTTCCACCCAGATTGGTTTTTGGAGTCTGGAGACTCCAGCAGAGCAGCATAAACTTATCCCAACTCAAATCACTTAAGCTCGGAGAAACAAAATGACAGCAAGATGTCACAGTTCTGGCTCTTCCCAGAATGTATGTATTGTAATCACCAGCAACTTCAACCACCAGTCACAATACAGGAAAGCATGGGCTAGAACAATGTAGGTATGGAGCTGTTACCACTTCAGCTGGTTGGCCAAATTCACAGCCCACGTGGCTCAAATCCTAGCTCTGGGCTGTTAAATTATATATTTATTATTATTAACACCTGCTGTAAATTGGAGTATTTGTATTTATTTATTTATTTCAAAACCAGAGTGGTGGAGAAAATTACCACTACTGAAAAGAATTCCCCAGTAATTTCAAGAATTGCCCTTCCATAATGAAAGGTACTAGACACAAACTCCATTTTAAAAACAGAAGATAAATACATGAAATATTGAATCATCTGTAGATACCAGTTTTTATTGTGTTTCTACATGGGGAATAAAAATTGTTTCAACCCCTCCAGTGAAAATTCCCTTATTGCAATGCACTGCATGCATCTTTACATTATTCTTGATTTTTAAAAAACAAAATAATAGAAGGTAGTTGTTGGGGGGTGTGTGCTTTGTTTTAAGCCTTTAAACAAATGCTGGATGAATCTAATTTTGAACAGTTATGAAAGTTTAAGGCTGCTTACTTTACCTGGCTGAGGACAAAAAACTTCCGCAAGGAAACGAAATAAGACTTCCAGAAACTATTTCAACAGTAGCTTCTGTCATAACCTTATGCATTGCCAAACCCAGATAAGTGCAAAAGTTAAAGAGCGTTAGGAGAATGATCAATTAAAGTTCTAAGGTCTTTGATCAATAAAGTACATAAAAACTATATGACTGTGTAATACAAGCTTGAATTACGTGTAGCAAAGAAGGCTGTTCCAATGACTTGGGAGCTACTTGGAAGACGGAGGATTAGATCTCTTCTCTACCATAAACTATGTATGTTATACTGTTGAACAGTGCTAGATCCAGAATACTGCAACTCATTATAGCTTTAATTAATGAGCAGGGTAGAAAATACAATCAATTTCTAACCCCACCCTTTAGACCTAATTTTTCTTGGCATGCTCCAGTATTAATCAATTCATGTCTTCTTAGAAGATACTTAACTTCAAGAAAGATCTCTAAGAATATGGACAGGATGTTCCTTATTCCACCTTCTTCGTACCATACAGCACACTACTGCACTCTTATGGGGTGTTTTTTTTTTGGGGGGGGCGGGGAGAGGAGGGGTTGTTTAGTTGGGGTTTTTTTAGGCTAATGTTGTGAATTGTTCTGAGCACCATTTGGTAGGATGGAGGGGGAACCTCTACAAAATACATTTATTAGTGTTAGTAGTACTTTTTGTCTGGGATAATTGTCATGGGAACTACTCCACTTGGGTAAGTCCTCTGCAGGATCCATCTCCAGATCTAAGCTAGCCACACACTTTCTTCTTCAGAGTGCTCTCTCTTTACATGAGTGCCAGGTATTCACAAATATACACAGTTCAGTCATACAGTCATCATCCATGTAACAATCCCCTGCCCTGAGTTAGACCTCTGCTTGGGCAGTAACAGTTAGTTCTCCCCTCCTCCTGGCCATATCCCGAGTCAGTCCTCGACTGGGCAATTCTGAGGCACCTGAAAGGGATGGGCCCTTGCTCCCAGTCAGGTCTCAAAGTTATCTCTTTCTTTTTTTATCAGTGGATCCCTTCCTGGGCTTCTGGCTAGTTACTACGAGGAGCGCCAGGAGACCTGAAAAAAAAGGCCCCTGATTCTGGACCCCTTGCTTGAATTATTTCCAGCCAGCCAAGCAGACAGGAAAGCCTGAATCAGTCAGTGGTATCCATCTGCATCCTGACCCCTGCAACAGGCCCTCCCTGGTGGTCTTCCCCTATGACCTTCCCTGGAGCTCTCTAGCTCTGACATTTATACACTATCAGCCACACTGTCCTTGACCTCTGGTCAGCTCCTTAAAGGGACAAACACTTGCCTCTTCAATCTGTCAATGCCCAGGGATAGCTCCCAACAGGCACTTACCTGCTACCTGGCTTGGAAAAAAATATGTTCAGGCAAAATAAGAATCTGTTCCAAAACATTACTACAACCATCTCCACTTCATCGGCAGCAAAAGTGGATAATAAAAATGAATTTGTTTAAAAACCAAGATTAATAATCTCAAGATATCCTCTGAACCTGCCATGCCCAAAATTAAATGTTACTTTTAAAAAACACTCGCTGGTCATAAAAGTCTCCCCAAAAGTTAATTTACATTCTGAAATCCTCTCAGTACATGATTAAGAAAGGAGCTGAAATTAGTAGTGACCCAAGGCCACTATTCTTCCCGGTAGGCAGTTATATGTTTAACAGTGTCTGTCCCAACAGGCCAGCAGCGATGTCAAATCCCATTAACTGAAAATATATGTTTAGGAGTAATAATTCCTTTCTATTAAAGTATTCTTGTTCTCTTAGTCTGAGCTGCAGTAAGAGGAACTTCTCTAGACTAATTAAGTTCTTAAGCAGTACAGAAAAAGAGAGGACTTCATGACCTCCACTCCCAGTATCAGGTGTTTGACTCCACACTCAAAGATTCAACAAAGAAAATATAATTTAAAAAAGTATGTTTGCTGATAAGTATATGCAGTATTGCTACATGTACTCTGAATCTATTGCTCAGGAAAAGGTTTACATGACCAAATCCAATTTTGAAAATAGACAATGAAAACCTGCACTTAAGCCTCATTGCCTTAATAGGAGGCCCTTATGGTACAGTCAATGTGCTATACTCATTGTTTTACAATAGCATAAGCAAGCACGAGTCTCAGACAAAAAAAACAACCAGACAAGAGCCTTCTCAGAGGAATTTATAATCCTGAGCATCCATTCTACAAAGCTTTATGCATGCCCTTGAAATTTCATGTATTGAGTAGTACAAATGTAGCATGTGAAGTTTAATTACATGTTTAGCCATTTGCAGGATGGGGACGTAAGAATGCAATTCTGGAAGCTTCTATGTTCCATGCTTTAAAGACTCAAACATAACAGCTATTAAGTGGATTCCGATATAGATATTGCACGGAAAAAGTTGATGCATTTTTTAGTAGGGCTTCCTCCTTCCACTACAACAGCTGTCTTAGGGTTGGAAGCTGGTGTGAGCTCTTTGCCTACAACTGTTGCTATTATATTATTGGGATATTGTTGGGTTAAAATCTTGTCCCTTTCACCATCTAGATTGCCTAAAATGTGGTTCCTTGAGGACAGCAATTGTACGCCTGCATTATATTCTCCATTTTTGACCTTTGTAACTAGAACAATTGTTTTTTCGTGACTAGGTCCTAATGCTAGAGATGTTGACAGATTTTATATGCTTCAAGACAAGAAACTATTCCCCCCACCAAAGACTTATAAATACAGTGCAACAAAATGATTTTCCTCTGATTCAAAGTTGTCGTATAGCTCTGCTATACCATCTCTGGAAAACCGACTGGGAAATGGAATTTATGTCTTAATTTGAAATACAAACTTTTCATCACATTGAGTAGGCCGCGAACAGAACAAATGAAGACAGCTGTTGTACTAGGAAGAGGAATGTGTTTACCAGGAGAGTTAAGATTCGGTAATTTCAGACGTTACGGGATCGCTGCTCACCACATTGAATCACAGTGGATCCCACGTGGTGGCAGGGATCACGGTAATGTCTGTTTGAGCCCCACCAGATGTTCACCATGGTGAATTCCTGGTGGAGTTAAAAGCTAACCACGGTTCTGGAGGTGAGGCCTCACCTCCAGAACCTGCCTCACCTCCAGAACCATGGTTAGGTTGGCCACGATCCGGGACAGGGCTGGCAATGGCCACGATGAACATCTGCTTACCAGCCCCATCCCGGAATTGGGTCCCAAACATGGGATGGGATCAGGCGCAGCGACCTGATTGGCCGCTGCGCCCGCCCGTCTCCCCGAGGGCAGGCGGACAGGGATGTGCAGGGGCATAACACTACTAGAACAAGGGGACACTCCATGAAATTTACTGATGGCAGATTTAACACAAATAAGAGAATGTATTTTTTCACTCAGCACACAATTAACTTGTGGAATTTATTGCCAGAGGAAGTGGTCAAGACCGGTAGTGTAGCTAGTTTTAAAAGGGGGATTGGATAAGTTCTTGGAGGATAGGTCCATTAATGGCTATTAACTAAGCAGGTTTGGGGGACATAATGTCTTACTGTTGGGGACTGGAACAACAGGAAATGGATTTCCCATTGTGATCTGTTAGGTACTTCTTCCAAGAGACAGATTGGCCACTGTCGGAGACAGGATGCTGGGCTTGATGAACCATTGGTCTGACTCAATACAGTATCAATATTAGAAGCCACAGAGGACACCCGTCACTATGTGACGGAATGCCCTATATTTGATTAATTTATAGCTGATTATTTACCTTATTTTACTAAACTGAAATACTTTTCAAATTTTGAAAAATTATTATGGCTCCCCAGCAAAGGGATTTTGATATATCGAGTTTTGCATTGTTTGCTTATAAAGCTGAAATGCTTAGATGTAAATTTCCTATGGTTTCTATTCTATGTGCCTTTCTGATTTATTGTATTGTTTGCAATTCTAGTTTATGTTATCTCTGTATTTGTTGTAATGCTTTTTATTTGGCCATGGCGAAAGCCTGTGCCTGTATAAATAAGCTTGACTTGACAAACTTAACAGAGTACAAAGAGCTACAAGATGATTTTTAAGAACTGGGTGACTGGACAATAAAATGGCAGATGAAATTCAGTACTGAAGTCTATTACACTTCCTGAAGAAAATAATCTTAACTATGCCTATGCAATGTTGAGGTCTAAGTTAGCTGTTACCACTCAGGAAATACTAAAGGTTAATACTCTTCAGCTAAAAAAAGGAGATGACCGGAGGAGGAGGAGGAGGAGGAGGAGGAGGAGGATGGAGAAAGCAAATAGGGAACTCCTGTTAGTGTTTACACTAAGGGAGTGCATTTCATATTTGTAATTATAATTATAACAAATTTGGCCATTTTATTTATAATTATGAATACGCATTTAATAATTCCAAAACAACAACAAAATTTCAGAGTTCTTAAATATTTAGTTATTTCCTGACTCTGGGACACATACTTTAGGCTGTACATTTTTTGTTTGTCCAATTTTAATAAATTCTGGGCAGTGTACACCTCTCATCCAAGGGAACATACCTGCCAAATTTCAGAAGGATTGTATACAGGGTCCAGATTTTATAAGCATTATGGTTTTTAATGCATTTATGGCTGTAACTTACTTTCTGCCAATCCAACGGATAGGGATCATATTTAACAAGTTTCAGAAAGATTGGCTAACAAGTCCCAATTCTATAAGCAATTTTTGTTTTGTGGTTTGTGCACACATTTCCAGCTGTAGAAACTTTGTTGTCCATCCAATATAGATAAAATTTGGACTTTGTATATCTCATGTAAGGGATCATTCCTGCCAAATTTCAGAAAGACTGGATAAAGGGATCCAATTTTATAAACAATTGAAGGTTTGTGATTTTAAACAGAAGTCATGCAAATACAAGTCCTGAAAATTTGGAGACAAAAACTAAAATTTCAGGATGTAAGAGGGACTTCAGGCAGCAAGGTAGAGGAAAGATGAAAGCATCTCAGCAATCAAGAGACTTGATTGACACATCCAGGCTGGCCAACTGGCATCTCAAAACACACCCTGCAGCACTGTGGCAGAGAACACAACACTATCTCTTATTGCCTCTTTCCTAAGCAGATGCTTCCAACTTCCTAGTAATAAGTAGGGGGTCTTGGGATGGGCACAGTACAGAATGAGGATACATGATTGACATTTCTGCTGGCCAACTGGCATCACAAACCTATCCTGTACCACTGTGACAAACATAAGAGAATCTCTGGTATAGGCTCCTTCTCTGGAGATGCTTCCCAGACTTCCAACTTGCCAGTACCCAATAACTGCAATCAGGGAAGCTTGGGGCTGGGCACTGGGAGCAAACTTAAGCTTCTGCCAAGATGCACAACCCCCACCATGGCTAGATCTTGTGTGACTCGTAGGCTGGCTCAGTGCTGTGTGTGTGTAACTGACTGTGACCCTTTTCACACAAACACTCTAACCCTGATAAAATGGGTGTTACTTTTTATTATACATGTTGATGGGCTGCAGGTGTGCTTTATGGATGCCCTGAAACATGCATAATAAAATGTAACACCCATTTTATCAGTGTTAAGAGCGTCTGTGTGAAAAGGGCCTGTGCTGCAGTGTTCAGCCTCACTGCAAGTGCTTAAAGAAAGCAGAACTCTTCACCTACTCTCCCACAGAGATTTTGGGGTGCCAATGACTGAAACCTGTGCCAGTGCCTCTGGCACTTTCTCCTCCTCTGCTCTGACCACGTCCTCCTGTCTTCTTCACTCTCTGTACTAATGCTTCAAAAAGCAGATGTCTGCATCTAGTAAAACCTCTATAGTTTAAAACAGAAGCAACACCTGCAAGTGATTTAAGGACATTTACAAATTCTGATAAAATGATGAAACTGATATTGCTTATAAAATTGGGACCCTTTGTCCCATCCTTCTGAAGTTTGGCTGGGATGAGCTCTTGGGTGAGGAAAACAACCTGTTTAAACTTCATCCAAATTGGATGAAAAAACAAAGGCACTACACCTGGAAATGTGTGTACAAACCATGAAATGATTAAATTGCTAATAAAATCAGGACCCTTTATCCAATCTTTCTGAAAGTTGGTAGGGAAGATCCCTTTCATAATGGGTACAAATTTCACCCAAATTATATTGAAAACAAAAGATGTTACAGCTGCAAATGTGTGTGTAAACTACAAAACTTCAAGTGTTTGCAGAATTGGGACCCTTTATCCAATCTTTATGAAATTTGGCAGAGATGATCCCCTAGGTAATCCCCTAGACAATCATTCCAATTCCAAGTCAATCAGATACAAAATGAAGTTACAGCAGGAAATCAATTTCCCATAGAAATCATTGGGGGGAAAACTAGGTTCAATAACGATAATGAATTTATATACAATGAAATTACAAAATCCAAAGCTACACAATAATGAAATAATGGATTCAGTAATGGGTCCCTAGTGCACACTCCTAGTTTACACACATTGTCTCCAGAATTCACAGGCAGCAGGTTTAAAAACAAAGCTTTCTGTACATGATTGCACCTATGAAATCCGTTACATGGGATGTTATGAAGGCCAATAATATAACTGGTTCAAAAATTCATTGGGGACAGGACCCTCAATGACCATCAGCTGAAATGCTCAGAGAATGCAACTCCAATGCATCTAGTTATATAGAGCACTTATTTTCCCCATATAGTCCCATTAATTCTTACTACATTCCACCACTGGATGAAAACATGAAACTAAGAGCATTTGTATTCCAGCTACATTTTCAACGCCTAACATGAATTTATGGTTTATGACTAATGGCTATTGATTATTTGTAAAATCACCCAGGGGTCAAGTGTGTCGCCACAAGCTCCGAGAAGAGCAAGGCATCTTAACTTGTTTCTTGTGTTGTCTGTGCTTACAAATGCTGATGCACAGTGTGATTTTGTCTATTGTTTTATGTTATTATTATATTGTATATTTTGTATTTTGATTTTACTATGGTATTATTTAAATTGATTGTAATTTCTAATGAATTTGTAAAGGCCTATGACCAGCAAAAAAAAATTGTTTATGCCTAACATGAGTAAATTAAAAATCTGAAACAATGAGTTTGCCCCTCTCCATTTACAATGAGACTATTTAAAGCCATTGTAGTGAAGAACAGAAAATAACTTCCAATTGCTGTCATTTATTGATCAACATTAAGTTAAAAGAAGCAAAAATTGGGCAGGACAGGGAAATAAACAGGGGACACACATACTAGAATTACAGACCTAGAAGTCAAAGGGTGATAGTGAGAAGTGAAATAGTTATATATTTCTAATGCGATGTGGTGGAAAAGGCAAAACAAAAACCCTGCCTTTTTGACAGAGTATTAAAATACACAGTTTCCTTCCTCTAACAATTCTTTGGTAAGGCCACACATGAACTACTATGTTCATTTTCTTGTGGCATATAATAATATACTACAGAAATGAACATGAACCAGAGAGGAGTACCAACTGGAAAGAGTTGAAAGAAAAGCAACACAAATATCAATCTAAACCCTACCTTAACCTAGTTTATGGTTTCTATTAACAATAAGGGTGCTAAAAGGATTGGCTTATGAAAAAGTAATGAAAGAGCTAAAAAAATAGCTAGGCTAAGTGACAACTTAGAGCCACATAAATATCTTATAGACACACTATTTGAATCTAAGGAACGGGGGGTGGGGACCTCATTATTTGAATCTAAGGAAGAAATTTAAGGAATAATTCATTCTGTAAATCTAAGAAGGTGAGGACTTTTAGAATCAGATAATGGATATTTCTTAGGAATGCGTTAATGACAGCCTTTAAAAACATATGTTTGTCCTGTGTTATTCTGGAGTATCTGTGGAAGGTTCTTTTCCATTCCAATCTGCATTGCCAAAGTGTACCCTTATTACATTCTCAGTTCTATGTAAGATTTCCACAGAGTATCAGAGGCAGTGAAGATTTAATTTTCATTCCCCTCCCTGCAGAACTCTTGCTTCACTAGACAAAAAACACGCTTGTTGTGAACCACAGTAAATGGGTATATTTGAAATGAGTCCAGTCTCCTTAACAGTAACAATACAGGCCACTTTTTCACTCTCCTAGCTTACAACAACAACTAGCTCTTCTCTCTTCTCCCTTACTTCCTGGCCCTGTGTAAAACCTGGTGTGGAGTACTCTGGATCTGCCACTGACCAAAAGCACTTCCACACACCGGCTAGGATCAGGGATTGGATCCCTGAGACACTACATCTCTCCTTTTTTCCCAATTTTTGTTTCCTTCTAACTCTAAATTGCAAGTTATGGAAGTAAGTACTGCTAACATCTACATAACAGGGAAGAAATCAGTAATGAACTTGAAGATCACCGTACCCAACGAAAACAGGCCTTTTCCTTTTTATGTGACATAGTCCTGCAAGTAAAATGGAGATTGGCGGCAGTTTTTTTGGGGGTAACGATGACAGTCTATCTCCTGACTCGAGGTGTTAAATTCAGCTAGTGGTACTGAAGATGTAGATGAAATGTCAGAGTTGTCATCTTGTTGAGTTGGAACATGGTGCGTGCCATGGAGTTGTTTGAAATGAGACACATTTCACGTGACTCTATGGGTTTCTCGTTGAGCAGTTACCATCGTACCATGTATTCCTGTGACCTGATATGGCTCAGGACAAAAAGGTGTGGAGAGTTTGTTGCGATGTTGGAGGTCTCTAACAAGGACCATGTCTCCTCCTTTGAAGGATATGGTCGTAGCCCGTCTATGCTCCCACTGTCCCCTCTCCCTGTCTCCCCCCCCCCTTTGTCTTTTAGATTGTAAGCCACAGGCAGGGACCGCATCTAATTCTATGTTCTGTACAGCACGAGATCATACGACTGGCGCTATATAAATGTCTAATAATAATAATAATAATAATGCTGGTCAGCATACCTTTTCATGGTGTGCTTTGCTTCTGTGTCACATCGACTCAGAGAATCATCAGCAACTCTGCTCCAGCTGTGGCAGTGTTGTTCGCAGTTGTCTGCCAAACAAAACGGTTGCAGGAGTTGTGTTAGTAGACCAATGGGGAGTGGTGCAATAGCTGTGAAGAAAATATAGCTCCCATTTCATATTCATTACATCCGCTGCTGCAATGCGTAGTGATTTGTTGAGTTTTCTCATGAACCTCTCAACTTCACCATTTGCTTGTGGCCAGCGTGGAGTGATTTTTTGCCATTTAAAATCCAAGATATTCTGCAAACTGAGCAAATTGGGAACCTTCAAAAAGGAGGACCACTGTCTGTTTTGTCAAGAGCTGGTATCCCATAAGCTGAAAAGATCTTGCCCTGTTTGGGTAGAACAGCTTTTGCAGATGTGGTGCTGACTGTTTCAATTTCAGGGTAACCAGAATAATCAATCATCGATAACCACCAGTAGATGTCCCCCGTGAGGAAGATCACTCACTTCCATCCATGGGGATGCCGGCAGAGAAGAAGCTTGTAGTGGTGGAGTGCTGTTGTCTGGCATTGCCGCTTGGCATAGTCGGCAGGATTTAACACGCTGTTCAGTGAGGCTGTCAATCCCAGGGAACTAGACTCTAAATAGCAATTTCATTTTTACTATTCCCTGATGACCTTCATGAGCCAAAACAATCGTGTGGTTCCACAATGAGCATGGAATGACAAGCCTCATGTCACGAAGGAGGAGGTTATCGTCAGTGACTGTAAGCTCACTCTTAACATGAGCAAAAGATCAGAGAGTATCTTGAGTTTCTGGGGTTAGATGATACAAACCACACAGGAGCTCCCTCCATCGACCATTTTGGACCGTAGCGATGATCATCTGGCTACATGAGTCAGTTGACATGGCTGTTTTTAGTTGATGTAAATAGAGAGCTTTGGGAACCACATGGGAGAGAAGGAAGTGAGCATGTGCCTCTGCTTCCTGTGTGATGCTATGATTAGTAGTTGTTTCTGGAGCTGGATGCCTGGAAAAATAGTCAGCTGGGTTGTCTTTGCTCGGGTGATAAACAACCTTGTAGTCATAGCCCTATAGTTTCAGCATCCAACATTCAATGAGAGCTGGTGGGTGAAAAGAAGGATTGTAGAACATAAGCTCAAGAGGTTTATGATCCGTCACGACTAGAAAAGGACACCCATATACATATAAATGGAAATGAGTGCATCCCCAAACCACAGCCAAGCCTTCCCTTTCTGTCTGTGAATATTTCTGTTCTGAAGGGGAAAGAGCTTTGCTGGTATATGCAACAGTATAGACTCAACCCTGAGCATCCATCTGTGTGAGTATGGCTCCTAAACCAACAGGACTGGCATCCACCCAAACTTCAGTCTTCTTGTGAGGGTCAAAGAAAGACAGGACGACATTGCTAGTGAGCAATTTCTTTAGGTCAGTGAAGGCATTTTGCTGAGTATCAGTCCATTCCCATGGCTGATTTTATTTAAAAAAAATTAGGTTTCTAAGAGGTTGTGAAATTGTGGCCAGTCGTGGAATAAACTTGCCATCGTATGTGGCGAACCCTAGCAGGCTCCTAACTTCCGTTGGGTTGGTGGGCACAGTCACATTGTGGAGAACCATTATTTTCTTGGGGTCTGCTAAAACACCATCCTTGGAGATTAATATGTATCCAAAAACCTCTGAGGTAGGTCTTTTGTATTCACATTTTTGAGGGTTCAATGTGAGGTTCTGCTCATGAAGCCATTCTAGGACTGCTCTTAGTCGAGTGTCATGCTCCTCAGATGTGGTTCCAAATATTAGGATGTCATCACTCACACTGAGAACTCCTGGCAGTCCAGTCAGCACCTCATGGATGGTATTATGGAAAATTTCTGCTGCTGAAGAAATTCCAAAGTGGAGACATTTGTACCTCTGTAGACCCACCTGGGTTGTGAAGGTTGTTATGTAGTGTGACTCAGGGCGTAGCTCAAGTTGATGGCATCCCACTGTGAGGTCACGTTTGGTGAAGAATTTTCCCCCATCCAAATCAGCAATAATGTCATCTACCGTAGGGGTGATGTGCTGTTCACACAGGATGGCTCGATTGGGTAGGCGCATGTCAACACATATGCGAATTTTGGCCGGCTGATTTGGTTTGGGGGCTACAACTATTGGGGACGCCCATGGTGTGGGTCCCTCTGCTTGTTCAATGATGTCAGGTGCTTCCCGGTGTGCTAATTCTTCTTCCACCAGTTTCCTGACATGGAAAGGGATGCCCCTGTGTGGGAGAACTACCGACTGGACAGTATTATCAATGTGTAACTTCACTTGTTTTCCTTTCAGTTTGCTTATTCCTTGAAATAGATTCTTGTGAGTTTGAAGGAGTTGGTCTAGCCTAATCATGTGGAGCACATGTGGAGCAAATCAAGGTGTCTGGACCAGTAGTTACCACATACATCAGGGTAGTGACAGGCATGTTTTTAGAAGTAAAATGAGCTCAAAATACACTGCAAATCAACAGGGGTTCTGGATTGCCGTAGGGATATCTCTTTACTTCTGTTGGTTGTAGTGGTGGCTTTGCTGGTATGGCATCATATACCTGTCGAGTCATGACATTCACTGATGCACCCGTGTCAATGAGAATTTGAATTTCATGTCCTTGTATGAAGAGGTGTCGTTGGGGCCAGGCGTTCTGACCAGAAGAACTGGTGTGCGATATTGTGAAGAAGATATTGTGAAGACATAGGAACCATCAAATGCTGCGGAAGCGGTGGACTGTGATACATCCAAGTGGTCTCCACCGCACTGTTGTAAATGTCATGGCATGTTGTACTGTGCTGGTGGATCCTCAGACCTTTGAATGGTGGTTACATTTTCCACAGCTGTAGCAAACTGTGCCTCTAGCAGGGCAAATGCCTTTATGTGGGTATGAGCCTCCACAATTGTAGCATTTCAAATTGGTTGTTCATGTGATTGGTTGCTGAGTGCTTCGGGATTGAGGAACACCTGGAGGATGCCACGTTCGATTCTTAGTTGAAGGGGTATTGCGGAGAGCATTGGCAGATTCTGCACTCAGTGATAGGCTTCCTTGCTCTATTTGCCGAGCCTGACTTTCTGATAACTAATTTGTCCTGGCAATGTCCAGTATCAGTGAGCGTTATGTGAGGTTCTCAAAGAATTTGTCTCCCAAGTTTGGCTGGCAAGCATCCTTGTATTGTCTGCCCTCTTATTTCATTATCCACATTCACAGGACCTTGTAAGGTGTCATAGGTGAGGGTGGTATCCATCCATGTTTTCTCCTTCCCACTGGTGTGCTTGCCAGAATGTATATTGTTCAAAACCTACATTTTTTCATGGCTTGAAGTATTTTGTGAGTGCTGCTTTTGCTTTTTCATAGTCATCACTGTCTCCTGTGTCAGGCAGCATCTTGAAAATATGATATACTTCACTTCTTGAAAAGTTCAAAAGCATAGCATGGCTAGTCAAAGTGACATCTTCCGTCAAGACAAGAAATAGATTCACTAGCCTTTCAAGCCAGTGCTCCCATCTGGACCCTAGGGTTGAAGGAGATTCATGGACACGGAATTCTGGAAAACGTGGAAGCATGTTAGAATGTTCCTACTGTGTCGGTGACTCTAATGTACTCGGTGATAAATCAGTGTGCAGCTTGCTTTTGTTCCCAGGTAAGAAAACCCTTCCGGATGCAGCGAGAAAAGAGAGAAAGAAGGGAAGAGGGGAAAAAAATATGTTGCACTCAAAATGGCTGACACCACATGTCTTATTGCTGGCTGCTGAAGTATGCAATGTGTTCAAAATGGCTGCCTCTCAAGGGGAGGCTGTTGCTTTGATAAGAAGATGCTGTAAACTGGGAGAATTCAGCACAGAGACAGCCTGAGGGTGAGTCAGAAAAGCAGAGCTTCCCCTTCTTGAAAGGGTGCTGTGGGTTAGCAGATTGAGTCCAGCTTCCAGGGTAGCCATGGGCTTTATGGCAGCTTTGGTGAGATAGAAGACCATTGTGTCTTTTCTGGCTTTCAGGCAGGGCAAGGACTTTAACCGAGAGAGTGAAAGCTGCTGAGACCAGGTACAGATTGAATGCAGGATTTGAAATTTGAGAGAGAGAAAACCTGGTGTTGTTTGCTCCTCCTTGTCTCTTTTGCTGCCTCTTTGTTTTACACGGTTCTCTCTGCGGCTGTGGCTCCTGGAAATCCCATCCTCGTCGCTAGTGTTTTGTCCCACAGTAAGTGGGTGTATTTGAAATAATGAGCCCAGTCTCCTTAACAGTAACACCACAGGCCACTTTATTCACTCGCTCCTAGCTTACAACAACAACAACAACAACAACTACTACTAGCTCCTCTCTCCTAGTCTTAATACCGGGTCCTCTGTAAAACCTGGTGTTCAGTATTCTGGATCTGCAACGTCAGCACTTCCACACACCGGCTAGGATGAGGGATTGGATTCCTTAGATACTACAATGCTCTTGCTTTTCATGGCTGTGTATGCTATTTTTAGACATCTGAATTAATCCAGCTAGCTCAGAGAGCTGCAGTAGAAAAGATATATCCCTTAACCTAGGCACAGATGTTTTAGCCAGACTGATGCAGCAAATATTCCATTTAGGTTTTCATATCACACTTGGACATCTCTAACAAATGTGACTGCTTAGCCGCGTGCATTCCTGCCCATGTGTTGGTATGGCATTGTGCCCACTTGCAAGTGGTACACTATTTCCCCTAGGGAAATACATGCCAGTCCAAGATGGGCAAGTGCAATAATGCGCCAGATGCCATGTTTTCTGCACAATTTTTACTCCCCCCCCCCCCCAGTACAAACACATTGGTACTACATACACCTCTTCATGCCAGCATAGATATTTATGTACCAACTGACTACCTGGACAGTGGACGAGTGGAAGCGAGTGTTATGGCCAAAGAGTCCATATACATTACACAAGAAACATGGTAAATATTGTAAGATGATAATATTGAGGGTGACGGTTTGTGGTTATATATAGTCATCATTTTATTTATTTTGTTCTATTTTTAATCTGCTGCCATTTGCACACAGGCAACTTGGAGTGGCTCGGAATAGATTAAAACATGTAAAATCTTATTAAAAACATAAAATGGTATAAACATAAGGCGGAACTAAAAACACCCCCTCCTCCCCCAACCCTCACCTCCCTACCTGACTCCCTCACCAAAGGCCTGGCAGAACAAGCAGCTCTTACACTGTCTTCGGAAAGAGGGGAAGTCAGGGGCTAGGCGGGCCTCCGTCGGGAGGAAATACCACAGCCTGGGAGCCACCACCGAGAACGCCCTCCCCATCGTAGCCACCCGGGAAACCAGGGGGACCTAGAGTCGGATGTCCCCGGCTGACTGCACCACAGCCTGGGGTATGAGGTGGTCCAAAAGGTAGGCAGGGCCCAGGCAGTTGAGGGCTTTATAGGTCAATAACAACACTTTGAATCGGGCTCAGAAGAAAATAGACAGCCAGTGCAGAGAATGGAGCACTTGGTATAATGTGCTTGCGGTGACCCGTCCCCACTAGGAGATGGGCCACTGTGTTCTGTACCACCAGCAGCCTCCGGGCCATCACCAGGGGTAGCCCCACGTAGAGTGCATTGCAATGGTACAGTCTAGAGTTGATAAAAGCATAGATGATGGTGGCCAGGTCAGAGTCCAAAACATACGGCCACAGTTGTCACACCAGATGCAACTCGCAAAAAGTGCTCCTCGCCACAGTTGCCACCTGAGAGTCCAGGCGGAGCTCTGAGTCGAAAAGCACCCCCAGACTATGGACCTGAGTAGCTAGAGGAGAGCAGACCCAGTCAATAACAGGAGCCACCCCAGCAGTAAAGGGGTCAACCTTGAATACTAATTAAGTAGGCGGGGCTTGCTCATGAATATTAATGAGGTGGAAAGGGGAGTCACCGGAAAGGGGAGTCACGTGACCGGAAACGGATGTGACGTCGCTGGAAAGGGGAGTCACGTGCCCCGGAGACGGAAGTGACGTTGCCGGAAGGGGAAGGGACGTCCCCGGAAACGCCAAAAATATACTTCCGGGGTACTTGTACCCCGTGACCGGAAGGTCAGAAAGGGGGGGTTGTGTGACCCCTCAAACAGCTCCACACACACCCCTGGACCAATAGGAAAGGGTTTTGTCATCCTAGACCAAGGCCCTAAAGAGTTGTCAAACCAATGGGGCAGCAGAATGTGGGGTATGTCGGATTGGTCGAAGGGGGTCTTGTGAGGGTTTGAACAAGTCAGGAGACTGAGCTGGACCAATAGGAAAGGGTTTCGTCATCCTAGACCCAGGCCCTAAAGAGTTGTCGAACCAATGGGGCAGCGGATTGTTGGGTATGTCGGATTGGTCAAAAGGGGTCATGTGAGGGTTCAAACCGCTCACCTCCACCAACCCCGACCAATAGGAAAGGGTTTAGGATCCATAAACCCACCCCTAGGGGTATGAAAGAGGGGACTGTCATTTTCTGAGCACTCTACAGAGCAGAGACCCCCATCCCTACATCTGAAATGGCTTACCGATGGGGTGCTACTCCCTTTGATCTTCTTAAAAGACTCTATACAGGAAAGAAAATGGCTGAAACCTCAGAGCCAGACACTGAACCCATGAACATGCAACAGGTTGAAGACCCCATGGTAAGTTGCACTGAATTGATGGGGCTGGGGGAGAAGGGAATGAGTACTTGCAAAAAAAATACAGACACAGGAGCTGAGTTGAGTTTTTAATTTTTTTTGTTTCACGTTAACTCTGACTTTCTAAAGGGTTTTGAAAACGTGAAGTTGGGAGATCCAGTGGGAATAAACGTATCTTGTGTTTCCTGCTTTTGCAACTGTTTAAGAGGAGGTGACCAGATGGATTGTTGTAAAAATAAACTAGCAACACCAGAAGAATAAAAACTTTATTTGAAATGTCATTTGGTGTCATTGGTGTTTTTTAGCAGGGCATGCTGGAAGCATGGCAGCCACGAGACGCTGTTAAAAGAAATCTATTACACTCCAGGAGAGACTGGAAGTTTTGGAGGGGTGAATCCTCCTTTTCAGGCTGCTAAAAAGCAGAGTAAAACCTCGTCTAAGAAAGAGATGGTTTCATGGCTTTCGGACCAGGATGCATATACCCTTAACAAGCCTGCACAAAAGTATTTTAAAAGAAACAAAACAATTGTGTCGGAGTTGGACGCTCTATGGCAGGCTGATTTGGTGGACATGCAACATTTCTCTAAGCATAATGGGGGTATCAAGTACATCTTGACTATCACAGACATGCTATCTAAGTATGCCTGGGCCTTAGGCCTGAAAGACAAGACGGACGGCAAAGTGGCTAAGGCCTTTGCAACCATTTTCAGGGAAGGGAGGATACCCCCAAAATTAAAAACCTATCAGGGGAAAGAATTTTTAAATAAGACGTTCCAAAAATTGCTCAGACAGCATGGGGTGCACCACTTTGTAACCAATAACCATGTCAAGGCAGGGGTAGTGGAGCGTTTTAACAGAACTTTAAAAACAAAGATGTGGAGATATTTCACAGCTCGCAACACCTTTCGCTATATTGACGTGTTGCCTAAACTCATAAAGAGCTAAAATCACAGCTACCACAGATCCATACATACCAGACCTGTAGATGTGATCTCTAGAAATGCTCTGAAGGTGTGGAAAACGCTTTATGGGGACAATCTGATGATAAAGAAGGAGGCACTGTCTTTTAGAAAAGGGGACCACGTGAGGATCTCCCAGTTCAAAGGGAAATTTGAGAAAGGTTATGAGCAAACCTTTACAGGGGAAATATTCCTAGTGGATGTCGTCCTTAACAAGGCACGACGGCCTGTGTACAACCTGACAGATTATGAAGGCAAAGAGATCCTTGGCACCTTCTATCCTGAAAAGCTTCAAAAAGTCAACCCTAAATAGGAAAAGTTGTACAGGACTGAGAAGGTGTTAGCCACAAAGGGGAAAGGGCGAAACAAGCAGTGCTTGGTAAAGTGGCTAGGCTGGCCTTCTAAATTTAACAGTTGGGTAAGAGCCTCAGAGGTCACTGAAGCTTAATCATCATGGAGGAAGGAGGGTTTCACATCACTTTACTGAGCAACGCATGCACCAGTGCTTTTCCACAAAACACCAGTTCTAATTTTACCATACAGCTAGTCAGACCCTTGGACCTTCCAGGCGCCTGGGAAGTGGGCCTGCCTGAAATACAATACCCCCACCGTTTATGAAATCAGCCATGGACCTGCAAAATGGTGTTACACCCTCGTCCCCGGCTATTATTCAAGCATTGCAAAACTACTGGATCAAATAAACAACCAGATACCCAGAGGTACTGACCCACCTCCTGTAGCCCTGGGGTTTGATCCTGTGGGGAGAAAAGTTAGAGTGGAGTCCATTGATACACACAGGGTCCTGCTCCAAGGGGTTGAAGCCCCTAACATAGGTAGGCCAGCAGATTCATACAGGTTCGTAGCCCGTGGGGCTCTAGCCCATATAATAGGGGCATCGCCAGGTTTAACAAACCAGCAATTTCCCCATACTGCAGACATTACGGGAGGGTTCAACTCTCTGTACCTGTACACAAACATCGTAGAACACCAGTTTATGGGGGATTTCTCAGTGTCGTTATTGCGCTGTGTTCCTGTGCGGGGAACAGCAACGACTTCGTCACCATCACCTACGACAAGCCTCACTATGTACTGATCAGTAAACACCACATTGACACTATCACCATCGAAATAAAGACAGATCAGAATGATCACATCTCATTTCGTTTTGGAAAGGTGGTTGTGAAACTATACATACACCCTCGGAGAGCAGTGGGCTTTTAAGATGGTGATTGTAAAGAATTACGGGGACTCAGGGTCTATGCCAACTATTACAAGGCGCAGGCTGGTTACGGCCTCCCGGAATTTCAAGGGGCCCCTGTGATGTATGGAGCAGGCATTGGGGGAATATTTCGCAGTCTCTTTCGAAAAGCTGTTCCTCTGTTAAGAAGGGGCTTTGAGTTGATTAAACCCCATGCCAAAACAGCCACTCAAAATATAGCCAAGGATGTGTTGGGGCACGTCTCTCGTACAGTTCTGGAGAAAATCACCTCCTCTGATAAACAGGAGGGCTTCGGGCTTATGTATATACAGAGAAAAAGAGGAGTTAAGAGAAAGGCTCCACAAACACCGTGGGTGGGGTCCCCTCGAGCCCATTAAAGGAAGGCTCCGCAGAGGGGAGCATGGCAGAAGCGGGGGAAGGCAGCACGAAAGAGGAGATGTGCTAGTACGAGCAAGGGTGATATCTTTTAATCAACATGTATTTTATTCACTGTGGATCTTTGGAATGCACCAAATCTGAGCTAGACCTGTTTCAAGTACCCCACACACAAACCAGCATCGAGAAGAGCATGTACATAGAAATCTCCCCTCTCTTTACTGTGGGTGAGGCAGCCCCTCTTGATTTTTTCATCGCTGGAAATGGAATAGACTATTTAGATTTAAACACAATGTTAATCTACCTTTCCTGCAAGATTGTTAAGAAAAACGGAGCCAACCTCGATGCGGACACCGAGGTGGGGGGCTAGTGAATTACCCTGTGGCTTCCATTTTCAGTCAGCTAGATGTCACGTTGGGCGATCGCCTCATTAGCCAGAGCAATAAATGCTACCCTTACAGGGGTTTCATAGAATCTGTGCTCAATTACGGTGGTGACGCCCTCGCCACACAATTTTCTGCAGGCCTGTTTTACAAAGACACAGCTAGACACCATGAATCAACAGATTTCGAGGTGGATAACGAGGGTTTTAAATAAGAGGGCGCACCTAACTAGAGAGAGCAGAAAAGTTGAGCTGTTGGGCCCCACAGCAACCTGTTTTTTCAAGAAAAACTATTATTGAATGAGGTGGATGTGAAAATAAAACTGACAGCCTGCCAGGTGGCAAAAGTTGCAGCTTCTAAATGCCTCGCTTTTTGTGGAAAAAGTACATGTGGCACCAGGAGTTCGCCTAGGACATGCCGAGGCCCTGCTTACCTCCAATGCTAAATACCCAGTAGATCGGGTGGGGATGAAAGTGTTCAGCATCCCCACTGGCAGTCGTGTCAGTAATCAGGAGAATCCGTTTCTTGGACAGATCCCCAAGCTGCTGGTCTTGGGCTTCCTGGACAATGATGCTTTTAGTGGAAATTATGCCAAGAGCCCATTTCATTTTAAAAATGATATTAATTTTGTGGCGCTCTATGTGGATGGAGAGCAGATTCCAGCCAAGCTGCTGCAGCCGGACTTTGTAGGAGGAAATTGTGTCAGAGAATACATGAATCTGGTACAAACCGCCGGCAAACACATGAAAGACTGTGCGTTGCTCATCAACCGTGAGGAGTTTGCAAAGGGATACACGCTGTTCGCCTTCGATCTGTCTCCCGATCAGGAAGGTGGTGACCATTACTCGCTGATTAAAAATGGAAACCTGAGGGCAGAAATACGTTTTGCTGCTGCCTTACCCATCACCATCAACATGATCGTTTATGCTGTTTTTGACAATGGGATAGAGATAAATCAAAGGAGAAATGTGCTGTTTGACTATATGTGACATGGATACCATACAGTGAATACGTGTTTTATCATCAGACCCTTACACGAGAAAGACTTTCTTGGATGTGTTTCCGAGTGACTGGCTTCCCAAAGGCCTAATGGTCAACACACACATCCATACCCAGTCTGGAGAACACTGGCTTGCGATCTACCTAACAGAACACAACCAGAGAGTAAAAAAACTCACTTACGGTCATTCACCTGACAGCGATCTGTTTCCTAGAAGAATTTTTAAATTTTTGAACAAAAATGGCTGTAGGAATGTGTTTCATTGCAAACAACTACAAGACCCAAGCTCTGTGGCCTGTGGTTATCTACATTTTTTCTACATCATTGATGCAAGGGTTTATCTTTTGAACACATTTTAGAAGTGTATTCTGATAATTTAGCAGAAAATGATCAAATGGTGATAAATTACATAAAAAATAAAAAGTATTGCTGTTTGGTCAGACCCTGGACTATGCCGGGTATGTTTCAACATGCCCAGACTTGTGTCTCCTGTACTGCATTTCATAGCCACGATTCACAATAAAAGCAACCCCCGTTGTGGGGAATTTTAAAAGTAACTCACTGTCTGTCTTTTTGTTCAACCCCTCCCTTTTTGAAGTAAAGACCCAGACAGCGTGATTCTTTTTTAAAAAAGAAAATCAAGATTTAATTTAAATTACACAGTAAAACAACACGTTACATAGGGAGCCAGTTAAACAGTCTGGGTTTCCTTCTATAGGCTTGAAGAGGGGACACAGGGGTGCAGGGCCAGCCCAAGGCATGTGCCACCAGTGCCCAGGCACATGGCCCCGCGGGGGGAGGGGCCCCACGCCGCTGCAGGCTAGAAACTGACAGACACCTCCGTTTCCCCCCCCCCCCCACCGGGCATCTCAGAGTCAGTCCTCATGGTGGTGGTGGGGGGCATAAACTTCCTGGGAATCCCTGGCCAGTTATACACTGCAGAGCTGAGCTGACACAGTCAAGTTGCAGGTAAGTAACCAGCCGCCCCTCATCCCCTGAAAACCCCTCCCCCCCAATTCTAGCGAGTGCCAGACGGCCTTTGGGGCCCCGCAGTAAGGCTTGGCACATGGCCCCTGAAACCCTTGGGCCGGCCCTGCAGGGGTGGTAGGCAGACTTGAGGTGGGGTCTGATTTCATGGAGTCCAAAAGCTCTCTGTTAGAGACGTTTCTTATTAGAGATGAAGGAACGTTAACGTCAGTCATAGCTTTAAAAAAAACATCATCCCATTTGGTGGGTGGTTTCTTGAGAGTGTGCTGCTGTGTGGCTGCACGCACCAGGTCTAGCATGCTGGACCCTCTGACTGGTGTGCCTTTGTACAGAAATGTACCGCTGTCATCCCAGGAGGCGCGCTCGGTATTCTGTTTTAATTTAGTCAGCAGAAGCTGCGCATTGGCCTGATTCTGCTTATTTATCCCTCTCAGCAACTCCTGTGTGACGGTGTCTGATTCCTGAGGGAATTTGGGCTGGGGGGTAGGGGCCAACTCTTCTGAAGGGGGAAGCATTAAAGTCAGTCTTCCTTTTTCAGCTTCCTTTTGTTTCACAAACGTTAAATATTTTTGAAGGACAGAGGCATATTGCTTAGCCTTCTCGTAGTCACCCAAACCGGGCCTATGCAAAATGACTTTCATTTCCACATCTACAGAATGGTTAGCGGCGGTTCTGATGTTTTCCTCAGAGGGAGGAGGTCTTCTTAACTGCTCTAGCTGTTGTGATGGCACCAAATACATTTTTTCGGCATATTCAATCACTGTCTAGTCAAAAGTCCCGTGATCAGAAGTATGGCGATGCTAAGCAGAGGTCCTAGAACGTCACACTTATGCTTCAGCAGCTGTCTCTTTTAAGAGATGTTTTCTTATTGGAAAGGGCCTTTATATTTCTTTTTTCTATTTTCAACACCCTTAGTTGCCTTGGGGTGAGAGGAATATTACCTTTTAAGGTATTTAAAGCAATTTCTGAGATGGCAGCCACTAAATCGTCAGAAGCAGCACAGAGAATAGCTTTTCGTTGTGAAAGAGGTAATTTGACAAGTTGCTTTAAAAGGGTGAGATTTCTCGATCCGGGATGACATACTTGCTCTGTGTCAGGCGGCGCCCCGCCCTTGCGGCCGCGGACAGCTTGGCCTGCGTCACCCTGCAACAAGCGGGTGGATGCAGGAGCCAGCAGAGGGATGGTTATTACGGCCAGGGGGCAGAGCTTAAGTCCGTCCGTAGTATGAGGAGAAATCCCGCCCCGGCGCAGGGCACGCGAGACGACACACCGGGGTCAGAGGAGGGCGGTGGTTCCGCCCTGAACGCAGTAGCGTGACTCAGGGCGGGGGCCTATAAAAGATATCGGCGGGGCCTGGAGCCTCCGCCGGTAATTGTTCTTGAGAGACTGGCCCCTGGAGTGTTTGGAGGTGTAACCTGTTCCTTGGAAGTAGAGAGAGAGAGAGTCTGGATTGGTGTGCCTGAAATCCCGGTGTTTCCCCCCTTTCCTAGAGTGTTTCTGCGGTGAGTGTATGTGAGCATGTTTCCCTATTTTCATAAGTCTTGTCTAGTGGAGAGTGAAGAGTTGAGATACCTTGGAAGTCCTTGTCCTTTCTCCCTGAACCCGTCCATTGGTCCTAGTAGTGGTATTGTCCTGCCTTCCTTCTCCCCTCCCGATTGCAAGCCCCCATCCCTCACTCCCTGTTTCCCCGTTACTCCTTTCCCCTGTTTCCTCCCCTCTCCCCCACCCCCGGGTTCTCTCCTTCCATCACTGAGTTTTACAGTTCCCTGGGTCCTGTGTATCTCCATGAACGCTTGGAGATCCTGTCTATTGTCTTCCCCTTCCCCTTGGGGCAATTGGCTTGCTCTCAGAGTCCCTATGATGAGTCGAGTTGCCTTCTGACTAAGACGGAAAGCTCACCTAACACCCTGAGGGATCGTTTTTCCACCAGAGAGAGATTTGGTCAAGCGAGAAAGCCACCCCATCCCCGTATCAGTGGATCCTTGTGTTTCCCTTTCCTTCCTCTCCCCTCCCAAGGTAACCCCTTTTCCCCCCATATCCGTGGCACTCTGAAATACGCCAAATGGAAGTGAGGTAATAAAATCAGTGGCTTTTATTCCCCTTTTCAAAGTGTAAGTGACAGGCCAACCTGGTGGGAAAAGACCTGTTCTTAGTCCGTAAGCCTCTAGTGTGGAAGCATTTAAATCCACCACCAGATAGCCATAAGGTTTTTGGGTAGCATCTTCAAAGACCTCATAAAAAATTTGGTTTTTCCTGGATACATTTGCCGGGCCAGAGTAGCAATCTGTAATTTATCTCTAGGGTTCTTAAACAAAATGATAAATTTACTGTTGAGATTAATAGTTCTGCTACGTATGGACAAATTTCTATGATGACAATATTTTGTAAACGCTTTCTTGATCTCACCATTTTCAGAAGCAGAGTCCATCAAATCGTCTACTACAACCCAATTGACTTTATTGGTAGGTAACAGCACATCATCATTCAGCATAATCAGGCAAACTAGCTACAAACTTGATAAAAGGATATTTACAAAGTAATTCTTTATACAAAGGCTGCCAGAAGCTATAACACCATAGAAAATTCTCAGGCATAGGAGACAATAAAATATCAACATGATCCAAGACTTTTTTTTATAAAATAGCTTTTCCCACAGTTACTAGGACCGGCCAGAATGGCTAAGAAAGGGTGTTTCCAACATGTGTCCATTTAAAAACCGTAAGGGACGGTGTTAAATTCCCCTCTGAGAACACACTTGTCGTAAATGACTTTTTGTGTTTTCCTGAGGAACTTTGTTTCAACGAGCCACTGGTTTTTTGTCCCTGACTATAGAGGGCTGCTGTATCCGGATTTCTTTAGGGGGGTCCTCTGAACAGTCAGTTCTATAGTTCTGCACCAGGTCTTTTAAACTTTCAAAGTTAATTTTTTCTGAATTGGCAGTGTTCAAAGTAATCCCTTTTACGTTCACACAGGTTTTACCCCCGACAGCTTATAAGAGTAAGTCTTGGGACCACCCGAAACAAACTCTGATGTATTGATCTGAAGGGATCTCACTCGTGAGCTCTCCTAAGTAATCCCCCAGGGATGGGTTTTCATCCCCAGGACACATTTCAAAGATGACACTATCTGTGTCATGGTAGAGACACCTTTCTTTCAACATGTCTAGCAAGTTGTATAGTTCTAAATGGGCATACGCTGTTGTGAAGCAGGCTATGAAAATGTTGATGGTGCTAGATGTGGTGTACCGCCCTTTCACATGTTTCCAAGCCACGCAGGCCACATCACCATCCTCAAGAAATTCACAGGAAGAAACGTCATATTTTTGGGAAAACACATATTCCATCAATGTCTGGGAATCCCTCACGATGCTAGTGTTAGCCAGGTTGGTTCTCTGTTTAAATTCTCTCTGGGGAAAATTTGGGCAAAGTTTAGCCTGACTGCGTTTTGCAGGGTTCACAGTTATGTGATCTGGGTGTAACTGTACACCCTCTTTTTTAAAATAATCACGGACATACTTGTCCTTTTGGTCAGTTGTTTTACACCAGTCTGGATATCCTGAAGCCTCTTGCTTCTGGCGCGTGTGCATTTTGATATAGTCTGAAAACAACGTATCAGATTTGTTTTCAAAATGCCAAATTTCAAAAATCTTCACAATACAATACCCCTTCTCTACAGCCTTAACTACCTCCACAGAACACCAGGTCCCCTGGATGACCCTTTCCACATCTGTGTGGGTACATGGTTCCTGTTGTCTGCTTTCTGTGCATGCCTGGCACAAAGGGAACATAAGCTTCCCCCCAACCCTGACAGGAAACACTGGGAAAGAGACCACGTGGTGGGAGCATTTTTACTTTTACAAGTCTAAAATAGTTTGAGATTGGTTCAAATTTCTCATAGATGATTTTTGAGTGGCCAATGGGGTACTGCTTGTTTTTGTTCACAAAGGGATAAAGGCTGGTGAAATCATAATAGTGTATCTCTTGGTTTTCATGTACTTTGTAGTTCAGGCAAATGGCATTACTTCTCGCCCCAAACAGCGCATCCCATGGGAGTAATGGATCAGGAAGCTGTTGGGTTAAAAATTCAGCAATGCCCCGGTCTGATGTTAACATGTCGTTCCATTCTTGCTTCCAAATGACCTGAACTACAAAACCCAGCCTTGTCAAATGATCTACTTTTTGCTGCGTCCTGTAGTACAGTAGGCCATAAGTAGTCCCTGTCAGGGGGTTATGATCTGCTTAGTTGTAACACAAGACACAGCCATGATAGAAACACCCTTGGAATTCAAAAGCTGTTTGTACGCCGTTTACCACCGCGTAACCATCTAAAAAGTAGTTGCCTACACGAAACTCCCCACCCTTCAGAGCGTGTCGTATCTCTATACCCTCCTTGTGTTCTATATACATGAGCCATTGTATACAGGGCGTTGAATATCTCTTTGTCTGCGTGTGATAGTTATCTGGGGGTAGAAGAGCAATGGTCTGATCTTTTAGAAACATTGCCCTGTACATGGTCATAGAGACAGAGGTCACTGTTAAACACTGAAGAGGGTCTAGCCCCGCTATTTTCACAGTCTCCCCTGTGTCGGTAGTATACGCCTTTCCTGTCAGCTCCAGAGTTTCCTTTCTGTACAGGGCACAGGCACTTCTCAAAATTTTCACATCTTGCTGGCAATAGTAAGCAAGTTCTTTTTTAAAATGAAAGATCTTATTTTGATTGTTCCTGTACCATGCCAGAAATTCTACTTTTTCCTTGGGCATCATACTGTCCACCCCATAGTACTCCAAACTGGGCATAGGTCCAACATAGTTCTGGTTAGCTTTAGTGTTAAAGAAATGGGGGGGAAACCCTTAGACCCCCTCAAAACCCATTGCCTGTGGTAGTTTATTTAGTTTCACAGGTAAGAAGTTTAAAGAATCTATGAAACGGATATCCAGGGGTTTAATGGTGATACACATCAATTTAGCACCCTGGATAATCAACTGTAACTTGAACCTTGCTTTTACGAGATGTCTGACCATAAAGTATCCATCATAAGACCTAGAGTTATGAACGATCGTCGTGTGCCGGCGGAATTTGGTATGCATAAACTTCTTAATAAAGTTAGAAACACATTCTTCCCCCTCAAATTCACAAGCTTCCTCCTTCTCTAAGTGCATGGCGTATATATAATTGCGGACATAAACTGCTTCCTCCTGCCTGCATTCAATATCATAAACGATGTACTTATCTGAAATGACTGACTTCTTAATAGCAGGCATGAAACACTGATGTGTGTTTGGATCACCAGCCAGACCCTTGCACTGTGCACACTGCTTCCCCCGGCATATAGCTTTCTTAGGCACATAGGACTGACATCTGTCGCACAAAATTTTAGACCTGCATTTGACTTTGTTTTCGGATGCCAAGTCTGTATGTTTGGCTAAACAGGCTGCAGATTTACAAATCAGCTTACAGCTAGGGCACCTCACCAAAACCCCTGAAACAACCGTACAATCCAAAATTAAACACAAACGGCAACAGCAAGTGCAGTTGCGGTCGTGGTTGTACAGGCGGCTGCAAAATTGGCAATAATTTCTAGCACCGAAAAAGGCTTTTAGGTCTTTAATACCAAGATAATGATCGTGTAGCAGAATAAACAAGGTTTTGGGGTATACAGGTTCTTGTGTTTTTTTTAAAAAAAAACTTGAGTCAGTTATGTTATAAACGACTTGAATGTTGATTTTTAAATACTTTTCAAATTCTGCTATATCACTAAACATTATTTTTTTTTGGTCTGAAAACCCCACGGCCTGGTGCAACTGCCAGTAGTTCCGCAATGCTTGAATAATAGCCGGGGGGCGAGGGTGTAACGCCATTTTGCAGGTCCATGGCTGATTTCATAAACGGTGGGTGTTGCGACATTGTCCAACTGTGGGGGTATTGTATTTCAGGCAGGCCCACTTTCCAGGCTCCTGGAAGGTCCAAGGGTCTGACTAGCTGTATGGTAAAATTAGAACTGGTGTTTTGTGGAAAAGCTCTGGTGCATGCGTTGCTCGGTAAAGTGATGTGAAACCCTCCTTCCTCCATGATGATTAAGCTTCAGTGACCTCTGAGGCTCTTACCCAACTGTTAAATTTAGAAGGCCAGCCTAGCCACTTTACCAAGCACTGCTTGTTTCGCCCTTTCCCCTTTGTGGCTAACACCTTCTCAATCCTGTACAACTTTTCCTATTTAGGGTTGACTTTTTGAAGCTTTTCAGGATAGAAGGTGCCAAGGATCTTCAACCTGTTGCGTGTCCATAGGCTCTGAAGTTTCAGCCGTTTTCTTTCCTGTATAGAGTCTTTTAAGAAGATCAAAGGGAATAGCACCCCATCCGTAAGCCATTTCAGATGTAGGGATGAGGGTCTCTGCTCTGTAGAGTGCTCAGAAAATGGTGGTCCCCTCTTTCACACCCCTAGGGGCGGGTTTATGGGTCCTAAATCCTTTCCTATTGGTCGGGGTTGGTGGAGGTGAGCGGTTTGAACCCTCACATGACCCCTTTCTACCAATCTGACATACCCAACGATCCGCTGCTCCTTGGTTCGACAACTCTTTAGGGCCTGGGTCTAGGATGACAAAACCCTTTCCTATTGGTCCAGCTCAGTCTCCTCACTTGTTCGAACCCTCACATGACCCCCTTCGGCCAATCTGAAATACTCCACGATCCGCTGCCCCATTTGTTTGACAACTCTTTAGGGCCTAGGTCCAGGATGACAAAACCCTTTCCTATTGGTCCAGGGGGAGTGGGTAGAGCTGCTTGAGGGGTCACACAGCCCCCCCTTTCTGACCTTCTGGTCACGGGGTACAAGTACCCCAGAAGTGTATTTTTGCAGTTTCCGGGGACGTCACTTCCCCTTCCGGCAATGTCACTTCCGTCTTCGGGGCACACGACTCCCCTTTCCAGTGACGTCACATCCGTTTCCGGTCACGTGACTCCCCTTTCCGGAGAGGTCACATTCGTTCCCAGTCACGCAGGCATGATGCCATGTGTATGCTAATTAAGCCCCACCCATCTCATTAATATTCATGAGCAAGCCCCGCCTACTTAATCAGTACTCAAGGTTGACCCCTTTACTACTCACCACACCTCCTCCCTACCCACCAACATCACCTCCGTCTTGTCATAGATTTTACTGAGTTGTCAGCAAACCCAGTATAAATTAAGACATTTGGCCTCCTTTTAAAAGAGCAAATAATTAGTACAATTCCTGCTTCTCCCAAAAGATATACAAAGAGCTAATCAAAAATAGCGTGGAAAAGCTCTTTGTATTTTTCTTTTTGTACAGGATTCTGCTTCCTCTCCATACACACCCACTTCTCCCCATGTTTTCACATTGTGGAAGACCTAAGTAAGAAAAAAATCACTTTGATCCTGGCTGCAATTAGGCAACTGCAACCAGTGCTTGTCTGCTGTTAGCAGAAGCTGATCACAGTGGTGTCTGTCAGTCTTTGAACAATGCTTCCTGGGACAAAAAGCATCCCCGGTCTCTGTGCACATCATTATTTTGTCCTAACCACACACTTTTGTTAATAAGAATACTCAAGGTAGGAAAGCATGCTATTATATTACCCAGTGCCATGGTGAAAAGCAAAAAAGAAATATTTGAAATTCATGAGCCCGGAATTGATTCTGTGGTAGCTGAATAGGCTGGCAAGCATCAATAGCTGAAAACTGAATGGAACCTTGTAGTCAGGGACCCGTCTTCACAATGTTTTCCCATTGCTGCCAATGGGCAAAACACACAGTAAACTTGGGTCCCTGCCTATAGTTTCGCATACAAAAAACATCCAGTAACTAGGGCTGTAGCGGAATGTCGCAGCGGTAGCTATTTCCACCAGAAACAGTGTTTCCGCAATTAGTGGTACGGCGTTGCAGAGGCTTTCATTCCGCTAGTTTCATTCTGCTACTTCCGCAGTTCCACTAATTTCATTCCGCTACTTCCACAGGCTTCGCAAAATAGCGGAAACATGACATTTTCGCTACTTCTGCCAGCGCCACAAAATAGCGGAACAGCGGTTTTCTGACAGTTTCCGCAATTTTTCCGCAATTTCCAGAATGCCAGCGGAATTAGCGGAATGTCCGCAGAAAAGCCATGTGGCACAGGCAATTCTGAAATGGCGGAATGGAATCGCGGTGCGGTAACAGTTACTGGTAGGGCTGATGCGACAGCAGCTAAGGGCTCATTCACACAACACTTGTTCTAAGTGTTATATAAAATCCTTACCACTTCCTATGCTCCTGAGATTCCATTATTCTCTGCCACTCAATCCAAAAGTACTTGCTTACGAGGACCTAATTCTAGCAAGTAGCAATTGTGTTTTGTGAACAGATTTCCTGGAGTAAGCTCCATTCCCCGATACATCATTACCAGTTTGCAACTTCTTTTTTTCTGTCAGGAATCAAACAGACATTACAGGAATCACAGCCACCACAGGGGATTCACTNCCTGGAAGGTCCAAGGGTCTGACTAGCTGTATGGTAAAATTAGAACTGGTGTTTTGTGGAAAAGCTCTGGTGCATGCGTTGCTCGGTAAAGTGATGTGAAACCCTCCTTCCTCCATGATGATTAAGCTTCAGTGACCTCTGAGGCTCTTACCCAACTGTTAAATTTAGAAGGCCAGCCTAGCCACTTTACCAAGCACTGCTTGTTTCGCCCTTTCCCCTTTGTGGCTAACACCTTCTCAATCCTGTACAACTTTTCCTATTTAGGGTTGACTTTTTGAAGCTTTTCAGGATAGAAGGTGCCAAGGATCTTCAACCTGTTGCGTGTCCATAGGCTCTGAAGTTTCAGCCGTTTTCTTTCCTGTATAGAGTCTTTTAAGAAGATCAAAGGGAATAGCACCCCATCCGTAAGCCATTTCAGATGTAGGGATGAGGGTCTCTGCTCTGTAGAGTGCTCAGAAAATGGTGGTCCCCTCTTTCACACCCCTAGGGGCGGGTTTATGGGTCCTAAATCCTTTCCTATTGGTCGGGGTTGGTGGAGGTGAGCGGTTTGAACCCTCACATGACCCCTTTCTACCAATCTGACATACCCAACGATCCGCTGCTCCTTGGTTCGACAACTCTTTAGGGCCTGGGTCTAGGATGACAAAACCCTTTCCTATTGGTCCAGCTCAGTCTCCTCACTTGTTCGAACCCTCACATGACCCCCTTCGGCCAATCTGAAATACTCCACGATCCGCTGCCCCATTTGTTTGACAACTCTTTAGGGCCTAGGTCCAGGATGACAAAACCCTTTCCTATTGGTCCAGGGGGAGTGGGTAGAGCTGCTTGAGGGGTCACACAGCCCCCCCTTTCTGACCTTCTGGTCACGGGGTACAAGTACCCCAGAAGTGTATTTTTGCAGTTTCCGGGGACGTCACTTCCCCTTCCGGCAATGTCACTTCCGTCTTCGGGGCACACGACTCCCCTTTCCAGTGACGTCACATCCGTTTCCGGTCACGTGACTCCCCTTTCCGGAGAGGTCACATTCGTTCCCAGTCACGCAGGCATGATGCCATGTGTATGCTAATTAAGCCCCACCCATCTCATTAATATTCATGAGCAAGCCCCGCCTACTTAATCAGTACTCAAGGTTGACCCCTTTACTACTCACCACACCTCCTCCCTACCCACCAACATCACCTCCGTCTTGTCATAGATTTTACTGAGTTGTCAGCAAACCCAGTATAAATTAAGACATTTGGCCTCCTTTTAAAAGAGCAAATAATTAGTACAATTCCTGCTTCTCCCAAAAGATATACAAAGAGCTAATCAAAAATAGCGTGGAAAAGCTCTTTGTATTTTTCTTTTTGTACAGGATTCTGCTTCCTCTCCATACACACCCACTTCTCCCCATGTTTTCACATTGTGGAAGACCTAAGTAAGAAAAAAATCACTTTGATCCTGGCTGCAATTAGGCAACTGCAACCAGTGCTTGTCTGCTGTTAGCAGAAGCTGATCACAGTGGTGTCTGTCAGTCTTTGAACAATGCTTCCTGGGACAAAAAGCATCCCCGGTCTCTGTGCACATCATTATTTTGTCCTAACCACACACTTTTGTTAATAAGAATACTCAAGGTAGGAAAGCATGCTATTATATTACCCAGTGCCATGGTGAAAAGCAAAAAAGAAATATTTGAAATTCATGAGCCCGGAATTGATTCTGTGGTAGCTGAATAGGCTGGCAAGCATCAATAGCTGAAAACTGAATGGAACCTTGTAGTCAGGGACCCGTCTTCACAATGTTTTCCCATTGCTGCCAATGGGCAAAACACACAGTAAACTTGGGTCCCTGCCTATAGTTTCGCATACAAAAAACATCCAGTAACTAGGGCTGTAGCGGAATGTCGCAGCGGTAGCTATTTCCACCAGAAACAGTGTTTCCGCAATTAGTGGTACGGCGTTGCAGAGGCTTTCATTCCGCTAGTTTCATTCTGCTACTTCCGCAGTTCCACTAATTTCATTCCGCTACTTCCACAGGCTTCGCAAAATAGCGGAAACATGACATTTTCGCTACTTCTGCCAGCGCCACAAAATAGCGGAACAGCGGTTTTCTGACAGTTTCCGCAATTTTTCCGCAATTTCCAGAATGCCAGCGGAATTAGCGGAATGTCCGCAGAAAAGCCATGTGGCACAGGCAATTCTGAAATGGCGGAATGGAATCGCGGTGCGGTAACAGTTACTGGTAGGGCTGATGCGACAGCAGCTAAGGGCTCATTCACACAACACTTGTTCTAAGTGTTATATAAAATCCTTACCACTTCCTATGCTCCTGAGATTCCATTATTCTCTGCCACTCAATCCAAAAGTACTTGCTTACGAGGACCTAATTCTAGCAAGTAGCAATTGTGTTTTGTGAACAGATTTCCTGGAGTAAGCTCCATTCCCCGATACATCATTACCAGTTTGCAACTTCTTTTTTTCTGTCGGGAATCAAACAGACATTACAGGAATCACAGCCACCACAGGGGATTCACTGTGGTTGACTGTGATCTCGTAACGTCTGAAGTTACCCAAAGAGGTAGAGAACAATGGGGCTTTTGAAATCCGGGGGAATCAGAAGTTGTGCTATGCACTGCTATGAGATAAGGCAAATACAAATAAAGAAAAAGTGGCAAATATACCAATGGGAAATGTGTGGGAATGAGCCTGAGGTAGAAACAACAGGACACTGCAGAGTGGTTCTGTATCAATTGTACCATATTATACCAATAGAAGTAAAATCTGGGAAATGGTTTCATAGTGCCTATTTCCAGGATCAAAAGCAGTAAGAAGTGATGTGTGAGTGATGCAATCACAGTCTCACAGGGCTGTAAGAAAAACATCTAATTTTTTTCTAAACAAGTTAATTGAGAGACAAGTAAAAGCCAGCCTCCTAGATCCATCTGTTGTTAACTGCCAATATGCTGAATTCATCTCAGGTCCTGCTTCAGACCAAGGCAGCAATTGTTCATGAAATGGCTGGCTTGCCTCTTGTACATGAAGGGAGACCACACATACTTGCCAGGCTGGATCTCCAAGACATATGCAAACACTGATCGCTAGGGGGCATTTTCAAACATTACACTGGCAGAAGTCACCTAGGAGGGCTGTTCTAACAGCCTGGAGGGCTGTTCTAACATCTAAATTGCTGCACTACACGAGTACACTATCGAACAGCAAAGGAAAAGCTGCAGGATGTCTTCAACTATAGTATAACCATGTTCACTTTTCATTTTTTTTTTATAAACCACCCTGCACAGTAGCCACTGGACGTGTCTCATGGGTCCAGCACAACATCTGAAATGCTTTTGTCCTGCCTATAAACTCATACTGTAGAAATGATGCTGCAGAAATTAGGAGATTACCCTGAAATAGCTTAGGTTGTTATGGACAACTGTTCATAGTCCTTGTTCCTTGTTCATAGTCTTTATCTATGACCCTTTTTACACGGGCCACACAGGGGCGGGGGTAGTGGTGTCCGTGCCAGTATGTGTGCGATGTGGGAGGGTGTAGACGTACGTACGCTGATCAGCCACCCACCGGTGCCCTGTTCACACAGACACTCCAACACAGATAAAATGGGTGTTACATTTTATTATGCATGTTGCAGGGTTGTTCTATGGGTGCCCTGCAACATGTATTTATTTTATTTGTTTATTTTATGAATAACCACATTTATATGCTGCCCCCTCCTGCTACAAGCATCTCAGGGCAGCAAACAACATTTTAAAAACATACCATAAAATTATTAAAATCAACATTTTTAACCCCTCATTAAAAATAACTTTACCCTAACACAACCCACTCATCCCATCTCCCTCGGTAAAGGCCTGGTGGAACAGACAGGTCCTACACGGTCTGCAGAAAGAGGGGAGGTCAGTGGCCAGGTGGACCTTCAATGGGAGGGAGTTCCACAGGCACGGTGCTGCCACCGAAAATGCCCTCCTCATGGTAGACACCTGGGAAACCCAGGGGACCTCGAGGAAGGCGGCCCCAGACGACCGCAGAGGCCATTCCAGGATCCAGAGGGTGAGGCGGTCCTGCAGATAGGTGGGGCCCAGACCATGTAGGGCTTTAAAGGTTAAAACCAACACCTTGAATTGGGCCAGAAGACCATAGGCAGCCAGTGCAGAGAGCTGAGCACCGGAGTAATGTGCTTGTGTCAGCCTGTCCCCCTCAGGAGACGAGCTGCTGCATTCTGCACCAGCTGTAGTCACCAGATCACCACCAAGGGTAGCCCCAAGTAGAGCGCATTACAGTAGTCCAATCTCGAGGTAATAAAAGCATGGATGATCATGGCCAGGTCCGAGTTTGAGACATATTGACTTGCCAGATGTAATTGGCAGAATGCATCCTTCGCCACAGCCACCACCCGGGCCATCACAGCCACCACTTGTGGACCCAGGAGCACCCCCAGACTACAGACCTGAGATACCGGGGCGGATGGACCTCATCAATGATGGGGGCCATCACCGCCTTGGCTTTCCCCACAACCATCACCTCCATGTTGTTGGAATATAACTTTAAGCAGGGCTATGGCTGTGTGCCTGCCCCAATAAAATTGATTACTACTATAACTTTAAGCGACTTGCCCTCATCCAGTCCCCCACAGCTGACAAACACCGGGTAATTTATTTTATTTTTACAATTTATACGCCACCTCCTCCTGCCTCAGGCATCTTGGGGTGGCTCACAATATATTAAAACATTTAAAACATCAAAATAAATCATATTAATTTCAGTTAAAACAATATAAAACCCCATTCCCCCCCTCCCATCTCCCTCGGGAAAGGCCTGGCGGAAGAGCCAGGTCTACGTTGTCTGCAGAAAGAGGGGAGGTCGGCAGCCAAGTGGATCTCCAACGGGAGGGAGTTCCACAGCCGCGGCGTGGACACAGAGAATGCCCTGCTCATAGTAGACACCCTTAAGTCTCTCCTGGAGGGGGAAAGAATTGTTTATGTTTGCCCGACTCAATGCCTTGCCAACCAGAGTTCTGGAGGGTCGTTACCAGGCAATTCCTTTTTCGAACTGACTTTGTCCATTTGACAATCTGCATGTGGTATCAACTGAGCATGCATTGTTCGAATGTCATCTTTATGATACCCTGCACCACCAGTATCTGTCCTCTTTTTGTGCCAAGTTTAAGGATGGGACCCTCCATTATTTGTTATTACAGGCCTTGGCGGATACAGACCCAGGGACCACTCTTTCTGTCTCACGCTTTTTGGCAGCAGCTTTAAATCTTTGATCGATCTTTTTGTACTTTAAATCACCTGCTGATCAGGTTCTTGTGGTTGTGGTACAGTGATGTAGTTTTTTGGCTTATGTTTGCTTTGTAATAGTCTTGTTTTTTTCCTTGATGTATAAGGTTTTATTATTCAGGCATTATTTTACATGTGATGTGTTGTTGTTGTGTGTGATATGGCCTATGGCCGTGTGTGTGTGTCTATATAAAAACAGGTCCCAGAGGGTGAGGCAGTCCTGCAGATAGGCGGGGCCCAAGCCATTTAGGGCTTTAAAGGTCAGCACCAACACCTTGAATTGAGTCCGGAAACCTACCGGCAGCCAGTGCAGAGAGTGAAGCACCAGTGCTAAATGCTTGTGTCGGCCCATCCCCGTTACGTTAACTGCACCAGCTGCAGTTTCCAAACCAATACCAAGGGTAACCCCACGTAGAGCACGTTGTAGTAGTTCAGTCTCAAGGTAATAAAAGCATGGATGACCGTGGCCAGATCCGAGTCTGAGACATATGGCCTAAGCCGACATACCAGATGTAGCTGGCGAAATGCTCCTTTCGCCACAGCTGTCACCTGAGGATCCAGGCAGAGCTGTGGGTCCAGGAGCACCCCTAGACTCCAGACCTGAGAAACCAGGGGGGGGAAGACCCCATCAATGATGGGGGCCACTACCACCCCCGGTCTTCCCCACAACCATCACCTCGGTCTTGTCAGGATTTAGACTCAGGCGGCTCGCCCTCATCCAATCCCCTACAGCAGACAAACACTGGGTAAGCACTGAGACTGCAGGGCCTGAGTCAGAGGAAAATGAAAGATATAGTTGGGTGTCATCGGCATATTGATGACAACTCACTCCTTACTTCCTAACAACCTCTCCCAAAGGCTGCATGTACACATCGAACAGGAGAGGGGATAGGATGAAACCCTGCGGTACTCCACATGTGAGGCCCCAGGGGGGGCGGGAGATGAAAACTCCCCCAGCACCACACGCTGGGTTGTCCCGGCCAGAAATGAGCAGAACCATTCAAGAACAGTCCCGCCAATCCCTGCCCAGTCCCGCAGCCGAGTCACCAACTCGTGATCAACGGAATCAAATGCAGCCGAGACATCTAACAAGATCAACAGGGTAGAACGACCCCGGTCTAACTCATGGGAGAGGTCGTCGGCCAAGGGAAGGTTAGAGACTGGCCGATAACTAGCAAGGACATCAATGTCCAAAGAGGACTTCTTGAGCAGGGGCCGCACCACCACCTCCTTGAAACAACCCTGCTCTCCCCAAGGGAGGTGCTGACTATCCCCACCAGCAATGACCCCAATGTCTCCCGGCTAGTCTTAACCAGACAGGACAGGTATGGATATAATTCAGAATTGGTGGCTTGAACAGTCCCAAGAGCATCCCCCGCATCTGAGGGCGACACCGACCAAAACTCATCCCACAAAACAGGACCAGACTGCCTCAGACCTGTTCTCTGCTAAAAAAAGTCGCACCAAAACCGTGGTGAATTTGAGCGATTTTATCAGCAAAAAGTCCACAAACAAATCACAGCGAGCATTTGATGGTTCCACGTCCAGGCAGAGGGCGGCCGGACTGACCAGCTCCATCACCACCCAGAACAGCTCAGCCAGGCGGGACTTAGCGGATGCATTAAGGGCAGCAAAAAAACTTTTCTTTGCTGTCCGCACCACTATGGCATAGGTACTTAACCAGACTCTATGCCGCAACCGGTTCACTTCAGTACGCGAGTGATGCCACCATTGTTCTAACCACCGCCCTTCCTGCTTCATCCGCCACAGCTCACACGTATACCATAGGAAGCTGCACTGTCAGCATTTCGGGAGCGGACGCCTGGGAGCCACACAGTCGATGGCCTCTGTCAGCCTGATATTCCACCTAGACACAAGGTCATCGAGTGAGCGGCCATCAAGGTCAGATGGAGACATCCCCTAAGGCTATCTGGAACCTGTCAGGTTCCGTAAGCCTTTGGGGGTGAACCAACCTAACTGGTTCCACACCCTCCCAAGGGCCAACACTAACCAGGATATCCGCCTGGAGGAGATAATGATCCGTCCATGACAGGGGCACTGTTGATACCTCCCCAACCAATGGATCCCCCGCCTCAAGGCCTGTGTAAAATATCATGTTCAGGGTATGCCCTCCAATATGTGTGGGGCCCACTACTCTCTGAGACAGGCCCATGGTTGCCATGAACTCACGCTCCGTCCCTCCAAGACTGGCGTCGGCATGGATGTTGAAGTCCCCCAGAACTATCGTCCTGGGGGACTGCAAGATCCCCTCTGACACCAGCTCGGTCAGCGGGTGTCAGGAGGCTGCCGTACAGGTGGGTGCACGCTAGATCAGCAGTATCCCTACCCTGTCTCCGGCCAAATCCAAACTCAGATGGAGACCCTCTATACCCATGATACGTTGCACAGGAAATTTCCTCATGGACCAGGCATCCTTAAAAATAATGGCTACATCACCACCCCATTCCTCCTGTCGCGGCTGATGCTGCAGAGTACCTGACCGGAACAAGATCAGCCAATATAGGTCACGATTCATTGTCCAGCCACGTCTCCGTGATACATGCGAGGTCGGCCGCCTGGTCCAGGATCAACTCCCGGACCGCAGTTGACTTATTTGCTACTGACCTCGCATGTATCAGCATCAAGCCAAGGCTAGGGGTCTTCTGATCCCTAATCACCTCACCACCTGCCTGGGGGCCAGTGAGCGAAACAGAAACATACCATCTGTCCCGTCTCACAGATCGCACCTGCCTCCCAGAAGAACCATAATTCCCCTGGCCCAGAACGACCTCTATGGCTGCAGACTCCCTCCCTGATCCACTCCACCGACAACCCCCCCGAGGCTCCCCCGCCAGCCACCTGAGAGAGATCCCCACCCCCAAAACACCCCCATCCTCTTCTGCCACAAGAGGACCCCTCCCACTCAGAGGGCTGCACCCCTCCCTCACACCGAGGGGGGTCAACCCTCCCCTCCCTAAGCCAGTCCCATTGTCCCCCTTCCCCTAATGAAAATACCCCATCCCCACCCCAATCCCTCCTTAAAATACAAAACTAAAGCCCACTGCTTTGGGCGCACTGTCTGCAGTGCGCATCTGCAGTGGTGTTTGGCTGCGCCGGAACCCATAAGTCCTGACCATGTGCCCTGGCCCTGCCCCCTCCTCCAGATGGGGAAGGGGGAAGTTGGTACCTGTGGGGCTGGGCAGCATGGCTCCGGGAAGCGGCAGCAAGTCCAGGAAGCAGAAGCAGCATCAGTGGTGCCCGCAGGAGACTCGGGAGCGGCGGCAGCAGCAGCACCAGGTGAGCCGGTGAATAAGTGTCACAGCCTGGGGAGCTGGTGAAAATCATCTGGGGGCCACCACCACTCTGGCCCACTAACGGTATGCCAATGGGCTACTGCCCTTTGGCAGCGCCCTTTGGCCGCCGCCCAGAAGCCGCCGCTCTCTGGGCAGCAGCCCCTTTTATGATGGTTACCTGGGGGAGGGACGGAAGAGGAGTCACAGAAGGGGGGGAATTCCAGTCGCTTCAGCCACCACCGCACCCCCCTTTCCAGGCCAGCCATGCCCCCTGGGCAGCAGCCCCTTTTATGATGGTTACCTGGGGGAGGGACAGAAGAGGAGTCACAGGTGGGAGGAGACTGCCGGACCTGGGTCTGATGAAAGAGAGATATAGTTGGGCATCATCAGCATATTGATGACACTTTACACCAAACTCTCTAACAACCTCCCACAAAGGCTGCATATTCACATTGAACAGGAGAGGGGACAAGATGGAACCGTGAAGAACTCCACACGTGGGGCCCCAGGGAGAAGATTAATAATCACCCAGCACAACATGCTGAGTTCTCCCGGCCAGGAAAGAGCAGAACCATTCAAGAACAGTTCCGTTCATCCCTGCCCAGTCCAGCAGTCGAGTCTCCAACAACTCATGAGCAATGGTATCAAATGTAGTCGAGAGATCTAACAAGACCAACAGAGTCGAACGATCCTGGTCTAACTCTTGGGAAAGGTTGTCGACCAAGACCACAAGCACAGTCTCTTGTGCCATAACCTGGACGAAAGACATACTGCGAGGGATCAAGAAAATTGACCCGGTTCCGATGCTCTCGAAGCTGTCGAGCCACCACCCGTTCAATAACCTTCCCTAAAAAGGGAAGGTTAGAGACCGGCCGATAGCTGCCCAGGACGTAATGTCCAACGATGGCTTCTTGAGCAGGGGTCGCACCACCGCCTCCATGAGGCTGGCACCCTGCCCTCCCTAAGGGAGGCACTGACTATCCCGGCCAGCAACAGCCCTAATGTCTCCCGGCTGGCCTTAACCAGCCAGGACAGGCATGGATCTAATTAACAATAAATGGCTCGAACAGTCCCAAGAGCATCCCCCACATCCAAGGGCAACATGTTGCTGGGAAATAAATGGGTTTTGTTGTACCTCAGTTTACTCCAACTGGGATCAAAGGTCATTAATTAACAAGTCAATGTATGTGGGTACAACACAATTTATTGGATAGACACATAGCACCTGGACATGGCAATATTACCAGTTAAGAACCCCAGTAACCTAACCTAGGATATCTTACATGTCCGTGGCCACGGTCAGAGATGTGAGCTGGTTCAGTGGAGGAGCGGACGGGGCCCAGGAGATATCTGGAAAGGAACCTCTGGTCTCTGGATCTTTGAGAGTGACGAAAAGGGTTATCAGCCCAAGATTGCTCACTGCAATGCTAGTGGCCACAGGCGCCGAGACAAAGATTAGTCCTTTGGTGTTCTCTTTAATAGCTTTACTCTAGGCGGGCTTTTGGTTGTCATTTATTACGAATACATGTTGCAGGGTCCCTTCCTTCTTTGAACATGCCAGGTGCAGAAATAAGCTGACCATTTATTTCTTTATCACTTGGAACATAGCCATTAAAGTGCTTGGCATTTGAGAGTTTTTCTCTACTTTCTAGTTGCTGATCTGGTTTGCTGAGGTGAACTCCCAGTCCCTTCCTTTCAGGCCCCCTTTGTCTTCTCAGAGATAATGGCCATCTGGGCTTGTTTTCTGGCCTTGTACAATTCACATTCTCTGCTAGAGTATGGGTTCCTGGAATCTGCCTGGTTACTGCTTTCTCCCATCCTTCTTAGCCCAGCTATGCTTCTTGGGCTGATGTATAAGTTTCTTCAGGCCTCATCTTTCTTATTCCTCTGACCATGGCCAAACTGCCTAATTATTTCATAACATCTTGTATAATAAAATGTAATCCATTTTATCAGTGTTGGAGTGTGTGAAAAAGGGTCCTACACACATGGAGCAACCGCCGTTTTTGACACTTGCTCCATGTGTGGGTGATGGGTGGAGGTGGGTGTGCATGGGTGTTTGTCAGGAGTACGCACCCGCCACAGCTTTTACAAGAGACTCACCCATGCAGGAACACCCAGATTTCTGGGTGTTCATAGGTCATTTTTACATGACACAGCCCCATGCATGAAGTCCTGGGGTTTTCTCCCATCCTTGGGGAGAAGGGTGGGAAAGCAAGACATGTGGGGTATAGTGCCAGGAATACTCCTGGCAACCCACAAACCAGAACCTGGAAAAAGAACAGCTAGTAATGCAGAAACCAGGCAAGGCTCAGGTTGTGTTTGTAGGAAAAGGGAAAAGTTTTTGACAAGGCTGTGTCCTCTAAACATCCCTACTGTTAAATATACCTGACCTTACATTGGTAAGTCAGTCTGCTACCCTGAGGTTGTTTTGGGCTCCTTAGGGCTACTGGATGCCTGATAATAGTTGTTTAAACAAAATACACTTTGACGAGCCAGAACATTGTACCCATATCTTGGCAAGTGGGGAGACCTGGCCATGGAGTTCTAGCCATGAATGACCTCAAAACTTAACTCTTACAGCTCATATCCACGAGTGAGGCCACATGTCTTGAAATAGCTCCAGCTCGCACAACACGCAGCAGCCCATCTGCTTAGTGGCATAGTCTGCTGTTAATACCATCCAGTGCCTGACTCTCTGCACTAGTTACATTGTCAATACAGAGCTTACCAGAATATCCAAAGTCATCCATGGAGCTGGTCTTAAAACCCTGGAGATCACCTCTCCTTTCCATGGTGGCTAGATATCACCATCCCACTGAAACCATCCATCAGTGAGGGTGGTTCAGGAAGGCAAGAGACAAGAGTTTCAGACAAACAGGACCTAGATTACAGAACTACCTACTGCAGGAGATAACCGTGATTAAGAACTGAATGCTTACAAGCCACACAGTGACAAGTTGGTGTTTTTTTGTTGTGTTTTTTTTTAAAAAAAGACAGCTCACACAAGGACTCTCTTCAGGACACTGAAGTATATAAACCAGGCACAACCACTGAGGCCACTTTGTATGTTTGTACAGAAACAGAAACTATTTATCCTACAGACTACTACAAAGCTTGCAATCAAAAGTTAACATGCCAGCAAATAAAAGTTACCACAGTTATTTTCTTTCCCTTGTATTTTGTGAAATACTCCTTTTAAGAGATTTGACTAGTACATAAAGGTAAATAAGTTGTAACTTCCAAAGTGGTGATTTCTGCACAATGGTGTATTGTTGAAGATTTACTAACTTTCCTCCGAGTTACACATTAAAAATCCACTGTTTAAGTAAAAGACCTCAACTTAACTTGAAATGAAATGTATATATTTGTTTAAAGTAAGTGCAGTCGTTTACAAGCAACAATGCATAGCACTTGTATTACGGAACTTAATCATCTATTACAGGAAAGCCATTCTCTCTCTTTCCTTGACCTTAGGAAGCCAAGGATCTCATGAGGTCATTTCTTAAGTTGTTCATTCCACCCTGCAAGCTTATAAACAGAAGGTAACCAAGCAACAGCAAAATGACATTTTGAAAATTCTGCTGTTCTCTCAGAGCAATACTCATTTTCACCAAAGGAAAATTAAAACCTTGATGCACAAAAATAAAATGTACGCTTTGGGATTGTCCATCTAAGTGGACAATCCTCAATCATGTTATTAAGCAAATAAAATGAAGATTCAGTAATTCTGAGCTTGATATCAATCAAGGAGATTTAAAAAATAAGATAATGTGACCACTGCTTTCATCAAGTCAGCAGCCCAATGATATGAATTTCAGCCACTGAACTACTCGTGTGCTCTTCGTTGAATATAGGCTTAAATGCTTTGCCAGATCAGAGTGTCAGCTACTCTGCATATTCATGTTCAGAAATTTTTTCCCCAAAACAAGTTTCAGCCTGTACAGAACTCAACAGCAGTTTTGTCCAAATGAGAACTAAGTCATTTAACACCATCAACTTCAATAGCTCTAGTGACTTAGCAAAATTTGGGGCTCTGTCCTGTGCCAGTCAAGTCACTGAAACTTTGATGGCATGTCTAATCTTCTTTCCCAATTAAAGTGAATACTGCTGTATGTAAGTCATTTTGTTAACTGTCTAAAGGAGTAGGAACAAACATCAACCAGCCTCCTCCCACAAAACCTATACATTTGGGGGCTTGCAATTATGGAGAATACTGGGATGGAACTTGCGGTATTGCTGAGAACTGAAAGTAGCCGATAATGGCACTTCCGGTTCTTTCCAAAATTCCAGTTCTTTTTCAGTTTTGGCCCTATCGGTTCTTTTGCATTGTTTTTTTAATTGGATTTTTAACACTGCAGTTTTCCCCATTGACTTCAATGGGGAAAAATGCAATGTTTAAAAAAAGCAACCGAGAGAACGGAAACTGATAGGAGAACTGAAATTCAGAAGAACTGAAGCCAACATTTTGCCGAGTCCCACCCCTACACATTAAGGAGCATGGCTGATAACTAGATCCTCCTTCACCACAAATTAATGAGGATTATTAGCTCAAAACAGTACCATGTTGGCCAGTGTCAATTTGCATAAAATTCCCTTGTGCTTGCTAACATCCGCAGAACCAGATGGGCACCATTTGTAGGTGGGATTCATAGGGCAAGGCCACACAAGATGTTACCCCACATTAGCCCATATAGGTGGACATTGCCCCAAGATGCAGCAGACCGTTTGGCCAGCATCCGCCAGAAGTTCACCCACTCCCACCCTGGGTCGGGCACCCAGCTGCCACATGATGCGTCAGCCAAAGAAGGCTACTGCTACCTCAGCTCGTTTAATGTAGGATAACAGGCTGCCTCCTGTCTGTTCAGCTGTGCAGCCCCACTACAAGACACAGGTGGGGATCGGACCTGGAGAAGTGCAGTTTCCTCACCCACTAGACAGCTGATTAGGGAGGGAGTCCCCTCCCCAAGCAGCTGTCTAGTAGGTGGGGAAAGCGCACACACTTCTCTGGGCCCTCCTTCCCCCAATCAGCTATCTAGTGGCAGCAGGCCAAATTCTGCAGTATGCAGCAGGAGTTCAGGAATCCAGACCCATGTGGCCAGCTACTTGGTCAGACCCATGGCATGGACAGACTGGTGACCAAGGGAGGGGTCTGCTCACATGGACAGCTCTCCCTGCCAGCCCAAATTCTGGCGGCTGCGCTGTCCCTCCCTGGACAGGCAGGGGATCCAGCTGGCCCTCTCGTGTGGCCTTACCCATAGTTTTCCCTTATTGTTTAAGCAGGGCATTTCTCTTCTCCCAGTCAACCAGCAAACAACAGAAATGCTGTCCATGGTTTATGGCTCTCCAGACTACTGGGAAGCAGTGTGGGGCTCATGGGACATCTGACATGTCCTTCGTCTGGAAGACTATTGAGAAGCCCTTCCAGAGTGTGTCGCTTTCTCCCACTTCTCTACAGCCCCATACACTCCAATGACTGAGCTTACACAGACATCTGCCTCCCAGTCACAGGATCACGGCCTGAGAGCTTTAATTTTACATAAGCCATCAACTCTGCTGATGTTTTAATCTAATCTTCCTTTTTTGCAGAAGAGAAATATACCTATCTGCATGAGGCAAATTATTTTCTCTAGTAACTTCTAGAAAGAAATAATCTAGCCCCTTCTTAATGGTTTTAAATGGGTTCAATTCCTTACTCTCTCTTTCAGAATTTTAAACTGCTCTACTACTAACTTTTCTGGTTTTCCTTTTTAAAGGCTGGACGGATCAACTTCCAGATAGGAAAAGAGTATTATTGTGTGTTCCCCCGTTAAATATGATCCAACTACACATATACCGTAGTTCCCTCGGTCTTTTTTGAAAACTCAATACTGCACTCCATAGCTTCATATGTAAGGCTACACTGAATGTTTTTCCATTTAGAACTAATAAGATGCAAAAATTACAAGCACGGCTCGTAAGATCAAGGAGAACGTTTCAGGATGCTTTTTATGTGATTAAGAAGCTGCCAGCACCTCCCTATTCTTGACAGCTGGTTCTGTTCCCCTCCTGGACACATTTTGGCTTCTCTCCACATCTACACAGTTTCAGCCAGAGGCTGAATTTCAGTGAGATTTGCTTGTAGCTGCAGGGACATATTTCAAGCTTTTACAAGGTTTGAATCCTGACATATGCAAGCTCACTGGTAGTAGTGTGCTTTGCGCATACTGATAATCATGTATGGGAAAGAAAGTAAGGCTGCAGAAGGAAGGCCTGTAAATTATGGGCACTTTCACATGTACCGAGGAGGCAGGAAAACTTGCTTAACTGTTGTCACAGCTCTGTTATTGCAGGGATAAGCACACGTGAGAATGCACTACTCCCCCTTTATCCTGCAAGAACACACATCCTTGTAAGAGCTACATTTTGGGGACCTGGTAATGTGCAAGTGTTCTCACAAGCACTAATCACCACAACAACAGAGTTGTGATTGCAATTGCGCATCTTTTCCCTGCCTCCCCCAGTATGAGTGAAAGTGCCCTTAGTCACAAATGTAACCAAGTGAAGTGCGTGCACCTGGGACGTAGCATCCTTGGGAATGTTACACTCCTTATCTCTCCCTCTGTTCCCCTTTCTTAGTCTTCCCACACACACACCCCTTCTCTCAGATTGTAAGCCCTAGGGCAGGGACCGTGTTTATTCAATTACTTTGTAAAGCGCCAGGTACATTGCTGGCGCTATATAAATGCTTGCTAATAATAATAATAATAATAATAATGGTCATAATGATGGTCCAAACAAACCTCATGCAGCCATCCCAAGGAACATATGCTAGTCATGTAGACTAGTCTGATGATGTGATGAAGCATGCATACACACACGCACAATGCCAGCAACATCAACAGGTGTAGCATTGCAGCCAGCTTTAATGGACAAGGACTACACTCTTTATTTTGAGGGTGTAGTAGATAGTTCCATTGACTTCAAATGAAACAGATAATTCACTTAAGGTTAACATACCTGTTTGATCCTTTGGCAAACTGTGGCTTGGCTTTATTGGCCTGACCTGCAATATTTTGTGTATCCTGAACTTCAACTGAAGCCAGTAAGGCTAAAAGATTGCTTAGTATCTCCATTATTGAACAATAATTTTATAAACTACAAAGTGTAGATGGTTTAACAAACTATTAAAAATTAATTTAATGCAACTTATGCATTAATTTGAAAGCCTATTCCACCAACCTCCACTAAGACAGAACACAATACAACCAGTCCAGTTCACTTGCAAGTCAACACAATTTTTACACTCACTAATCTTTTCATATCTGCTTATACAAAACTACAGTTCTGCATGGAATAATAATTGCTCATTGTCATTTCATTCAGTCAACATTTTCACAAACAAAATGGTGGAAGACACTATATGTATGTAATAAGACATACAGTTACTAAACCAAAACTTATTTCCCAGCATACTTCAATAACCCATTAACATGTTTTCAGTTCTGGAGTGCCACCAGAGAAAGGGGGCTGGGGACCCAAGACCCTCCCACCTTAGCCATGTCTTCCAAACCCTGACCGCAATCCCTCTCTCCCCACATTTACCCTTCTGGAACTGTTTGCTCCTCAGAGGGGGCAGCACGTTCCACTGGGGAAGAACAGGGTGTATAAGGTGCTAGCAGAGACAGTGCTACATTTCCAGTACCTATACTACAAGGATGGGGAGGAACTGTGTTACACAGAGGGCTTGCAGTGTGTTTAAGGTGAAGGGGTCAGGGATACAACCCCTCCTGCATCCACCTCAATTGCACCTGTGGTGCAGTCCCCTAAATTCATTTAAAAAAAAAAAAAAAGGGGGGGGGGGTCTACCTAGCAGATAAAGAGCATTATCTACTCATTTTGTCTGGCTAGAACAAAGTGAAAGGTTTTCCATTAAGAGAGGTACACAGGCAAATGGACAGCAGGGGAAATTTTTTGAGTTTCCAGCTTTTCAAAGTAAAATTATCACAATTTAACCGAAACGGAGGCAACCTTAACTATGGTTTTGGCTACTGTTCATCCATAATATAGTTTCAAAATAAATGAAAGAGTGTAACAGGTCATGTGCTCATGCAAAACTGCACATTGGGAAGAGCTCCCCCTCCCATTCTGGGAGAGCCAACAACTTCACATTTAAAAGGGCAAAGGAAAGGTAGTAAATTGGAACGTCACTAAACCTCTGCTGAAAGCGGTGGCTTTGGTCCAGGAGTGGGGCACACTCCCCTCTAATACCCACCTTCTGACCCCACTAGTAATTCTGCTGCTTCTGCCAGCAGCCCTGACTTTTCCAGTGACCTCTGGCCCCCTGCTACACCAGCAGGGCCAAGCTGGAGCAGCAAACACAGTTTCTGCTGGGGAGGGGTGGGCTGTGCCCAACTACTCCCCTCAGCCAGTGTGTAGCAACAACATTTTAGTAATAAACAGACAAAGTTAACTCTCCTTCCCCTCCACCCCCAAAGAAAATGTAACACCATAGGGAAACAATGTTGGGAGAGATTATCTCCTCACAGTAACTGCTTTTTATGGTTTATTTCTCTCATGAAAACATCCATAACCCTTTAAATGATCCTTAATCATCTAGCAGATAGCATAACTGACCTTTACTGCATGTTTACTTTTAATCTAGACTTAATTTAAGCTGCTAAAGGTCAAAATATACAGAACTTTCACTTTCCAAAGCACTAAAGCACTCAAGAAGAGAAAGTACTTTGAACAATATAGAATAAAATAAATTCAAATATTCAGATATAATAAATTATCCAATAAAGGTATCATTCAAACCATTTTCTCTCTCATAGAATAATAGAGTGAGTTGGAAGGTACCTCAGAGGTCACCTAATCCAACCCCTTGTTCAGTGCAGGAAATCCACAGCATCTCTGACAAATGGCTGACTAGTCTGTTTGAAAATCTCCAGCAAAGGAGAGCCCACCACCTGCCTCTGTGGTTAGAGCTGAGACGGACACTCTAGCGATAGATTATCTCAGGAAGCAGCGAGCTTTGGGGTATTGGCTTAGGCTAATTAACCGCGCCGAGCCTTCTATATCAGCGCTCTGTTTGGAGGAGGAGCTGGACTATTCGGGGGCACTGTTTTACCCCTGGATTTCCCTAGTCCTAACCTATCTTTCTAAGGCAGGTCTCAATCCCCTGTATTTAGGGGAAAAGCTTGCTCTTGCAAAGAAATTTGGTAAAACAAAGGCTAGAGGATCTCTCTAAGCAGGAAGACTTGGCAGCCCTGGCTTCCTGGAAAGTAGCTCTGCAGTTATGCTTTTTAAAGCAGCTGCATAGAGTTGAGCCCTATTTAGATATTTTAAAGGATGGCATACTTCGGAGAGCCTTTACATGCCTCCCCTTTTAGCTTCTTCCCACCGCTGTGGTGGAGGGTCGATATAAACGTGTTTATATCGATTTGCGGCTTTGCCCTTGTACGAACTCTGTGGGGTTTTTTGCCCTTTTTATGAACTCCTTAGGTGGACTTGGCTAACCCTGTTATGGGGAGAGCGAGGTCTTCCAAATAAAGGCAAATTGATAAAGCTACTTGCATCCCAGGAAGACAAATATATACGGGCCATAGCTACTTTTGCCCTGTTGGCTATTAGAATTTGAAATGTAGTAACAGGATGCTGATATCATTAACAACTGCTTTTTTCTATTTCGCCATGCAGAGGACCCCCTCTTTCACTTTTTTTTTTTTTTTTTAGTTGGTACTTATTTCATGAAATTGTATATTTATGACTGTTTGTTTGATGGATCGATTCTTTGTTGATGTTTTTGGTGTTTTTATTTGTATTTGTTATTTTGAACATGGCGAAAGCCAGTGTTTAATAAATTATTATTATTATTATTCCTAACTCACCAACCAGCAGGGCTGCTGTTGCTCTAGGACAGAGGTAGGCACAGGGAATGGCAGAAATTGCAGCAAATACCATGGAGACAAGTTCTGGAATGGGAAGCAGCCAGGTAAGATGGGAACAAGTGGGAGTCAGCAGTGACAGGTCAACCCAAGTATAGGCTGAGCTCCAGACAGGGAAACCTGCGTTCGGCAGACACTGTTCTTGCATTAGCAGCGGGCCGAGTACCAGAACATCTTCAACATGCAATAAAGAAAGAGCTAAGCATGCCACAAGCAACACATGTGGCAAACTTTGGGCATGGCTGTTGTACATAAGTAGCTAGACTAACCCATAATGACTAATTCTGTAAGTGCCAATAAGATGAAAAAGCATGTGTTGTGTAATGTAATAAATAAACTATACGAATACATACTAGAATTGGTATAGGCTTCATGACCATATATTCATGTTGAATATATTCAGCGTGAACATACGCTGTGTATTAAATTCATACAAATCAACTAAGTAGGTGATTTAAAAGAATACAGTATAATGAGCCCCCATGGGACCAGAGAAAACGTTCACTATAATAGGGTCTAGCAAAATGTAATTATTAGAGGTCGTTCTTGAAATTGGGGTTGTTATAAACAGAGGATCGTTACGAGCAGTATGTATTATAAAGCAGTTTGTCTGTATTAGGGCTGAGAATAGCTGGTTAATTAGCAAGCTTCACTACTGAACAGGCAACACTAATTTACCGATAGTGGTTTATTTTTATTTTTTTTAACAAATGGGAAACACAGCTTGAAAGAAATAACCCTTTGAATGGTTTATAACTAATACATGGCACAATTAGTAAATAAATATCTTATTCAGAAAAAGATCTGAGAGACTAAATGGCTCAACAGATTAGTAGGAAGATAAATCAGCCTTTTGCCACTATGCAACCATTTCAAACCCAGAAATGATTCAAAACTGGACCAAATATTTGCTTTACTGGCATGTGTGATCCAGGGAAAAAAATATGCTGCCTGATGGCAATTTGATGGTCAATGTGAAACATGTCCAATAGTTCGTTCCCTATGGGAAAGTATCCAGTTTCATTACAAAGACACTAATTATAATCATTGTTGTCAACATGTCACATTTGGTGGGGGCAGGCTATAAATGGAACAGGGAATTAGTTTGCTATTATTTGATATAGCTGGCTCCTGCTTGAGTGATGGAGGGAAAAGCAGAGGCTGCTTAGGATCTGTGTAATTATTTTATGTGCTTAAATTATAGAAGGCTGCCCAGAGCTTTTGGATAGGCACCATTTTTAGAGTTTCCAAATTCAAACTCACAGCAGGGCCATAGATTGAAGAAAGCAGAGGAGGTGGAAGAAAGAAGGAGCAAGCACATCATGCTATTATTTGTCCTGTACATATAGTATCCAATCAACCCCAGTGACAGGACTGATTTATAGAAATCTGAATCACAGAGAGGACGTTTATACTCTCAGATGGGGCATTTTTCAGGACAAAAAATAAAAATAAAAATTTGAGAGACAGCCCTCCAGAAAGAAGAGATGCTAGTGGGCAAATATACGCCTTACTGTAGTAATACAATAAATGGCAGTAGCCAATATCAGCTGGTAAGAATGATTTTATTTAAGATGTTTAAAGCAATAAATACCAAAATTCTTGTCAATGTAATTCCATTTTGAGTTTGAATTATAATCCTGACCCCCACCGACAAGAAAAATGCCATAATTTATTAGCTACAAATATTGCAGTCCCACTTGGAGTCCCAACCTCATCTGAAAATACATTAATCCCACTTGGGGTCCTGACCCAAAGTTTAGGAACCTTTGGTCAAAGCAAATGGCCAAGACAACTAGAAGTTCGACACTGCTGTTAGTACCCAACAACCGAATACTGTGGCAAAGTCCCTTGCTGTTAGTACCCAACAACCCAGGCTTTTTGTCCAAGGGCTTGTGACATTAAACTAACTAATTTGGAGGGCCAGGAGGACTGCCACCACTGCTGAAACCATGTTTTTTTCATGACACCAATTAGATTTGAATAGGGGGTGGGGCTGCCAGCCTGACTGCTATTTCCAAAAAACAGCAGCAGCAGCAGTGACCAGGCAGGCAGCATCAGATTCCTACCTGGCACTGCAGTAGGAGACTCAGCAGTGGAAGATTCCCTACCTGCAAGATGACAACCAGCAATAGCAGCAGACCAGCAGTACAGGTGAGTTCATGTAGAAGTGGTCTAGGGGCAGGTTGGAGTCCTGGGTTCCATTCTTTACTTAGACTCAGGTGTAACCTTTCTTTTAGTCCATTTGTCACATGGGATAGTAGCTAACACTTCATTACCATGTAGTGTAAGGAAGCATGACCTCAAGACAAAAGTGGCAACACGCATGGAAATAGGAAATGGACAGTGAAAGTAAATTATACATGTAGCCTAGGTAGCTTCCCCCCAGACTAAACGCATATGCACAGTTCCAAGGCAAATAAAAAAGGTAGGATGGAAGTCAGTGCACCAGGAGAAGGCAAAGCACACAAAGAATGTGTTGTGATTCAGAAGGGAGAAGAGCAATAACTGACTGGCTATATGGCAGAGGGAAAGGAGATCTATAATGCAATCAGCACCACCTTGCCACTTATTTATACAGTTACTCAGGCCTTGTTATGTATTCACATAATAAATTCCTTTATTGAAATGTTTTTAAAAAAACCAAAAAACCAAAAAACTTCAGTACCTCAAAAATACATTTTTACACACACACACACACACACACACCACACACACACACACACACACACACACACACACACACCCCAAGTTCCAGTTATTCAGAAGTTTCAACTGTCTGCCTCCCCAGCCTACTTAAGCAAGGAGGTCTTGGAGGGGGCTGGGCAGGGATCCTGGGGAGAGCTTGGCTGCAAAAGCTGCCTGGATCCCCTGAAGCTGTGTGATTCTGCTCCTCCTCCCCCAGGTAACTCCATAAGGGAGCTTCCCTGAGGACAAAGAGTAATTGACAGGGCATTAGCGGGCAGAGGTGGCCAATCTATTCTAATTCGCCCTCACAAGTGGCAAGAAGGACACTGCCCTGCCGCCAGGATCCCCAGGCTGGCTGCGGGGGCTGGGACTCGGGTAGGGCTCGCCCCAAGGGAAGTGGACAGACCCCTGCCCCAAGGACTTCCAACACCCCCTACTGGTAATTGGAGGGGGCGGGGTCAGGGGTCTCCCCTGCCGGGAAGGACTTCTGAACAAGAGAAGATAAGGGCTTAGGTGGGACTGAGGGGGGGCTACTCTAGTGGGACAGCTGTTTCTTGGGGCAGAATGGTGGGGGCAGAATGGAGGAGAAGGTTATGGCTCCCTCCCCCAATGTAAGAGGGAGGGGGTGACCGGGCTGGGGAGGGTCAAGACTGTTCCCTCGGTGTGAGAGGTGTGTGTGACCCAACGGGGGTGGGGGGTTAGTTCCCTGTAAGAGGAGGGGTGGAGGGTCGAAGTCTGCAGCCATTGGGGTCGTGATCAGCCAGGGAAATTATGATCCTTCTGGGAGGCGGGTAACACTGATGAGGGGGACAGGTACTTAATGCCGGTCCCCCTCACAGGCCCCCGGACAAGAAATGCAGTGATCAAGAACCGGGGTGGGGTGGGGACGACTGATGATGATGAATGTGAGGTCAGTTGGTAATAAATCTACAATGCTCAATCGGTCAGCCTTGTGTGTATTACAGAGATCTGGCTGGACACTGAGTCGGGGCCAATTTTGGCTGACCATTTTCTGGACGGGTACTCTGTACAGCACCAGCTTAGACCAGAGGGGAGGGGAGGTGGTGTAGTTATTTTTAAGGACACCTGGTCTGTGAGGAGGTATCCAGTGCAGACTATTTTGGGCATGGAGGGGATCCATCTGGTGATCGATTTGGCTGGAGACAGATTGGGGCTGTTGCTGATATACCGCAAACCTACCTGTATGGCAGCATCCCTACATGCTCTAGCTGAGTTGGTGTCAGAGGTGGTCTTGCAGTCTCCAAGGACCTTAGTCCTGGGGGATTTCAACATCCACGCTGACACCAACCTTGGGGGAGCGGAGTGTGAGTTCATAGCCGCCATGACAACCATGAGACGGTCTCAGAGGGTTGTGGGCCTGACACATGATGGAGGACAAACCCCTGACCTAATATTCTGCACTGGTCTTTTGATGCAGGGGATCCGGTGGTGGGGGGTGTATTAACTATGCCCATATCATGGACAGATCATGATCTCCTCCAGACCAGGCTCCTGGTGAACATCTGCCCCCGGACAGGTGTAGGACCAGTTTGGTTGGTCCACTCCCAGAGACTTATGGAACCAGAAAGGTTTCGGAATGCCCTAGGGGAATTACCTCCCAATCTCGATGACCGCTCGCTCCATGACCTCATTGTCTCTGGAAAAGCTTGTTGACTGAGGCCATTGACCGAACGGCTCCCAGACATCCACTTCTGAATGCCAATGACACAGGTCCCCTTGGTTTACAGAGAACTTGCGCCAGATGAAGCAGGAAGGACAGCAGTTGGAGCGATGGTGGCGCTGGACTCGCGCTGAAGCCAATAGATTGCAGCATAAAGCTAGTTTGAAAGCTTATGCTGTAGCAGTGCGGGCAGGAAAGAAAGAGTTCCTTGCTGCCCTCACAGTATCTGCAAAGTCACGTCCAGTGGAACTTTTCCGGGTGGTGCAGAGAGGCTGGTCAGTCCAGCCTCTCTCCGCCTGGAACTGAAATTTTCCAGTGCCTGCTGTGACATATTTGTTGACTTTTTGTGGATAAAAATCACTAATTCACCACTATGACTTCGATACTGCACTTACAACAATGGGTGAACCTGAGGTAGCGGAAACTCCACCTCGTTCGATTTCATGGGATCAATTTCAGTGGGTGTCACCCGCTGATGCGGCGGATGTCCTTGGGGTGGTAAGGGCCACCTGTTACGAATTAGATCTGTGCCCGTCCTGACTGGTTAAGGCCTGCCGGGAGACATTAGGGCCACTGCTGGCCGGGGTTGTCAATGCCTCTGTTAGGGAGGGCAGAGTGCCGAGCTGCCTCAAAGAGGCGGTGGTATGGCCTCTGCTCAAGAAACCATCTCTTGTCATTGATTCCCCAGCCAGCTATCAGCTAGTCTCTAACCTTCCGGGTGGCTCGGCAGCTTCAGGGGCATCTGGATCAGGTCCGTTTTCTTGCTCCTTCGGGGTCTGGTTTTTGTCCTGGGTTTGGCACAGAGACTGCGTTTGTGGCTTTGGTTGACGACCTGCGACATGAATTGGATCAGGACAGATCCTCTATTTTAATTCTATTAGATCTGTCAGCTGCATTTGATACTGTTGACCATGACAGGTTGGTGACACGGCTGCGGGATCGGGTCAGGGTGGGCGAAATTGTTCTTGAATGGTTCCGCTCGTTCCTGGCCGGGAGAACTCAGCGTGTGGTTCTCGGGGAATGTACTTCATCTCCCCAGGACCTCACATCACACGTATGGAGTCCTGCAGGGTTCTATTCTGTCCCCCCCCCCCCTGCTCAATGTGTATATGCAGCCTTTGGGCGAGGTCATGAGAGGGTTCAGCATGTGTTGTCATCAGTACACCGAGGATACACAACTCTACCTCTCCTTTTCTGCAGACCCAGACCCAGCAGTCTCGGTGCACTGCTTATCCAGTGCCTGGCTGTGGGGGACTGGCTGAGGGTGAGCCATCTGAAGTTGAATCCTGACAAGATGGAGGTGATGGTGGTGGGTAGGGATGGAGGGGGGGTGGCTCCCGTCATTCATGGGGTTTGCCTCCCTTTGGCCACTCAGGTCTGTTGTCTGAGGGTGCTCCTCGACCCACAGTTTCGCCTGGACCTCCAGGTGGAGGCTGTGGTGAGGGGAACATTTTGCCAGTTGCATCTGGTACGTCGGCTGCGGCCATATGCTTCAGACTCGGATCTGGCAACCATCATCCATGCCTTTATTACATCTAGATTAGACTACTGTAATGCACTGTACATGGGACTGCCCTTGGGGATGATCTGGAGGTTGCAGCTGGTGCAGAATGCAGCGGCCTGTCTCTTAACTGGGTCGGGTCGCTGCAAACATATTACACCAGTGCTCCGCTCTCTGCACTGGCTGCCTATTATCTTCTGGGCCCAATTCAAGGTGCAGGTAATGACCCATAAAGCCCTAAATGGCCTGGGTCCTGTCTACCTGTGGGACTGCCTCAGGCCCCAGGTTGTATTGCGGCCCCTGCGGTTGACCTGGGACGACCGACTCAAAGTCCCCTGGGTTTCCCAGGTGGCGACGATGGAGAGGGCATTCTCGGTGGCTGCTCCTAGGCTGTGGCATTCTCTCCCGATGGAGGCCCGCCTGGCCCCAGACCTCCCCTCTTTTCAAAGACAGTGTAGGACCTGTTCTGCCGGGCCTTTGGAGAGGGAAACGGGTAGGATGGGGGGTTGGGGGGAGGGGGTTCTGCCCTTTTAGTATTTTAATGAATTTTTAAACTGTCTGGTATTTGCTTGTTTTATTATTATTATATGTTTATGTTTTGTGAGCCGCCTCAAGCTGCTGTGTGCGCACGAGGGTACGGGGTAGGAAAAACCCTAAATAAATATCAGTTCCACTACTTAAGACCATTTTTTCCTACATGGTTATAGTTTTTGATTCTGAAACCTTGGTTGAAATTTTAAAAATACCTCTTGGATTCCAGAATTACAAACTTTAAAATTAACTGTAAAAGGTATAGAAACAAGAGCTACACAGAAAAGTTGGGCTTGTCACAAGAATTGCAGAGCTTTCACTTTCTAAGGGACTTCCATAGTTAATAGAGCTTCCCAGCTCTCACCTTTCTTCCCTCATATCTGTTCAAAACTCTGCTGGTAGGATCATCCACCAAGCCCATCGCTTTGACCATGCGCAGCCGCTGCTCTCCTCTCTCCACTGGCTCCCCCTCCCTGAGCGTATTCTGCACAAGCTTCTCATCTTAACCAGAAAGCCCTTCACAACCTCTCTCCCCCCTATCTCTCTGCCCTGATCGCCCTCCAAACCCCTGTTCGAGCACTCCATTCCTCTTCTATCCCCTCCCTCACCCTCCCACAACCGCCTTCGTCCCTTCTCCCTCGCTGCCCGCATGCCTGGAACTCTCTCCCTGCCCTCGTCCGCCTTTCCCCTCCCTTCATACCTTCAAGTCCCTCCTCAAAATCCATCTCTTCTGCTCTGCCCTTCCTAACTTCTGCTAATCGTCCCCACCCAGGATTACCCCGCACCTGTTATCTGCAAACTCCCAATGTACTGTAACCAAGCCAAGAGAGTGTACCTGAGTTCTCGCATCCTCATGAATGTCGCATCCCTTGTCTCTCCCTCTGTTCCCCCTTCCCTGTCTCCTTTAGATTATGAGCTCTCGGGCAGGGATCGTGTCTATCTTGCTCTCTGTAAAGCGCCAGGCACATCGCTGGCGCTATATAAATGCTAATAAAATAATAATAATTAATAATAGTTATGCTTTTTCATTTTTTGTCTGCCCAGCCTGACATCAAATTGACTATGGTGTGGCTGCTGCAATGAGGACTATAATAAAGAAGCAGCCTCCTGGACATTAACACACTATGAAACAAGGAGCTTGGACATCAGAACCTTTCCATATTTATCTTTAGTGTCCAACTGCAGCCTTATAATGCAATTTTTTCTATTTATAATGGACAGCATTGCAGTCTAGTGGCAAGAGCAGGTAACTGGGATAAAGGAAGTAACACTAAATATGGGGGAAGTCCATCTCATGCTTGCACTACGTAGCTGGTAGCTCAAACACACTGGGATTACCGTTTAGCTGGTACAATGGAGAGCCAATGTGGTTCCTCTCTTTTAGCCTCTACTCCTCCTGGTAAGTCATCACGCTCTGCCAATAGCTGCTATTGACAGCACCTACATGGAAGGGTCATCTACAAGTCGTGCACCAGAAGCACAAGGCATGTTTTCACAAGCAGACAATGGGCAAATGTGTGTGTTTGTTTAATGCCTAAAAGGAGGTTACCATTCTATCTGTTACTTTCCTTATTTGTGAGAGCAGGTTAATGTTCAACCATCTCCCGAATGTGGCATAAAGCTAAACTATTTCTAAGTGATTTGAAATTCTAAAGTACGTACAACAGATCATCATTAGATTAAACGTTTCCAGTCCATTAGTGTTTTCTAGGGATGGGAATTTTGGTTTTGGATAAAACCAAAAGTACCGGAAAATGGCCATTTCGGATTAATCCGAAATTTCAGTTCTTTTTCGGTCTTGGTACTATTGGATCTTTTGCATTGATTTTTGTACTGAATTTTTAACATTGCTGTTTGTCCCCCATTGAAAAAACACAATGTTAAAAATCTGGTACAAAAATCAATGCAAAAGATCCGATAGTACCGAAACCAAAAAAGAAATTCATGAGAAGCGAATCCAAAATTGACCAAAACCTAAATTTTGCCCAGAGACCCATTCCTAGTATTTTCTTTGGAAGTATGAAGGAAAAGGACGAGAGAAACAGAGATGTAGAAAGAAAGAAGTGGGAGGTCAGCGCTACACTGAGTACAGCTGAGCAGGGCCAAACACTGTTTGTATGAAATAATCCAACTCGCTTCATTAGGATACTACATTCGAGTCAAATTGGTAGAATTTAGTTAAGAGCTCCTGCTTAACATTAACAAAAATAAATGCTTTAACTTTTGGAATACAGAGCACATGTCACGAGGTAAACACTCCAAAGTCCTTATAATAAAAATTAGTTTAAAGAGGGGAAAAAAGAGCACCTCATCTGTTCTCGTTTGATTTTTTAAGAACACCTTAAATAGTGGTTTAAATTAAAATAACTAATTCAAGCTTCAAGTAATGGACTTGGGTCCTATTGCTCCAACACACCCAAATCATCCTTGCTAACTACTTATAAAAGTAAGGTCTGTTCATGCAAGTAAAAAGTCTGCAAGATCAGGTGCTCCCTTGATAGCGAGAGAGGGAGCCAGAGGAGTGGTTAGGTGTTGGTTTTATGCTTTTATTTTCATGAGATTATTTTCATTGTTTCTACTTAGAGTTGTGTAAAATTAACATGTGGTGTTTTGTACTAGGCTTTTAAAAGGGTGGGATAAGGAAGGCAGGAAAGGCAGAAGGTTGGGTGGCATGGAAAGCCCTTGACTTTCCCCCGCCCCCTGTGATGAGAGGATGTAGGTATAGGGGGAGTTGATCTTCGTGAGTTTGGTATATGTAGGGTATGTTATCCAGGAAGTTGTTTACTGTATTAACTAATTTTGCACATTATTTTTATTGTAAGCAACTCTGAACGTTAAGAGGATATGGCAAGGTAGAAATTTCAAATGAAATGAAAATTGAGAGAATTGGCTTCAAGATGATGTAAACCCACTGTTTTCCTCCTAGCTCCACTCCCTCACCTCCCAAAGGCCACTTCTCTCTGTGCATGCCTGGTTCATTCTGACCAGCAGAAAAAGGGAACTTATCTAGGGGTATTTGGGCTGGTGAAGGGGATACTGAAGGCCTTGGAGGCATTTGGGGGTGGGACCAGTTGCTCTCCAGTTCACTTAGGCTTCCCTTCTGATTCTTTATATATTCAAGGTGATATTCACCCCAGTTCAAAGGCCCCACACATTAATTCAGGAACCTAAACATTTGAGAGAACTTAGCTGCTGGAACAATTGGTGAACACGATACAAAAAGAAATCTTCACTTATTTACATGCAGTGTGGCTACAAACTTAATGAAAAAAAGAATGCTACTAAAATGTTTTTTATGCATAATAAGATCTCAAAATAAGTAAGCAAAATAATAAGCCTACTGCATCATTAACTTCCTCCGTTTATGATGTCTGCTATTTTGGTTCATCACATTTCTACTTTAAGCTGTCAAAAAGAAAATTTTATTTTAGAAAATGAGCCAAACTATTACTGCCATTTCATATTGTATCTTCTCACCTGCCCCCAAAGCTTTATTTAGAAACAAGCATCAGATCACTGACAAACTCAAGCTACATTTCCAAGTAAAATAGAGACAAGCAAGGGAGATTTATTAGCTTTCACCCAGGGAAAAGACAGCAAGATGCAGAATAAGAGACATTTAAACCCATCCTGAAATGCAGTAAACGACAGACACACAGAACTAGTAATTTTGCCTCTCAGTATGAAAGAACTTCCACAATGGAATTTTTTCCATTAAAAGCTTACACTCTTGCAGAGAAACTAAGGTTCTTTTTAAATGGGCGTGGGAGCGTGGGGGCATGGGTGGAAGATGCAGTGGGTAGGTGGTGCATGGGGGTGCGTTCCCATGGACCACCAACCATCTCCACTCGAAGCATCCGGCACCACCCACGGCATTCGCATGGACGCCCACCCATCCCCCCGGCACCCGCCACAGCATTCAAATGTGGGTGAGGGGGTGGGTCCATTTGAAAAGGGCCTAAATACAATATGCATTAGGAATAAGTGCTCCATGTGTTAACTGAACTGCTGCTGCTGACTTGGTTGCCCTACATTCTCAAATGTCTAGCATGTATGTGTTTAAACAGTACAGCAGATAGGGTATGAGAAGATTTCATGTACGAGTACCCACTTAGCCAAGTACATCTGGTAAGTGATTGTAAGGAAAGGCACCTTAACATAAATACAGAGGTTTCAGTGAAGTTGAGATATAGTATCCAACTTTAGGCCTGTGAGCAGATGCAGAGTTACCCATTTGAAAGCCATGGTGGGTGCCAGAGGGATGGGTGGGCGTCCGTGTGAATATCACAGCTGGTGGTGGTGGTGGTGGTGTGCTCCCATGCTCCACCCACCTCCACCCATCACCCACACATGGAGCAACAGGTGCCAATGCCGGATGCTCCATGCATGGAGATGGGTGCGAGGTGGGTGAGGGTCCATGGGAACGCACCCTCACGCACTGCCAGCCCACTGCGCCACCCACCCATCCCCCCACGCACCCAGGCCAATTTGAAAAGGGCCTTAGTCTGCTGACCCATCGCAACATCTTAGATCGAAAGAACACTCTAGCTGTAACTCAAGAAGGTACAGTGTTACTATAACAGGGTATTCTTAGTTTAATTTCTTTGTAAATAAAGAACCCAGTTTTTGATGCGCCATTGATGACCTCGCGGCCTTGTGAAACAGTTGGCTGGCTGAGGCCATCACTCGGGTAGCTTCTAGTTGTCCACTTCCAGCATGTCAGCTCTGCAGGTTCCCATGCTTCGTTGAGGACCTGGAATGTCTGAAGCATGAAGGAAGGCAGTTAGAGCACCAGTGGCACCGTACTAGCACCCAAGACAATCGGTTGCAGCATAGATCATTTTTAAAGTCCTTTGTTGTGGCGGTGAGGGCAGCAAAGAAATGATTCTTTGCTGCACTCATTGCATCTACTCAGTCACATCCAATGGAGCTTTTCCGGGTGGTGAGAGATCTGGTCGGTCCAGCCTGTCTCTGCCTGGAACCGGATTCATCCATGGCCCGGTGTGAAATGTTTTTAAAGTACTTTGCGGACAAAAATTGCTCACATTGAGCACGACTTCAACTCTGCCATTTTAGAGACACTAGCAGAATCAGAGGTTAAGAATGCCCTGTCTGGTTGCATTTTATAGGATGAGTTTCAATTGGCGATGCCTGCCGATGCGGCCAAGGTGCTGGGGTCTGTACGAGCCATGGCTTGCGAACTGGATCCTTGCCTGTCCTGGTTAGTAAAAGCTACCAGGGAGATAGTGGGGCCAGTGCTAACCAGGGTTATCAATGCCTCCCTTTGGGAGGGGAGGGTACCAAGCTGCCTTAAAGAGGCTGTGGTCCTCTTTAAAACCATCACTTGACATGGATGTCCCCTTTTTAGGGAAGGTTATTGAATAGGTAGTGGCTCGTCAGCTCCAGGCACATTTGGATGGGATCGGTTTTCTTGATCTCATGCAGTCTGGTTTTCACCTGGGTTACGGCACGGCGACAGACCTCCTCGTGAAATTGGACAAGGTGCTATTAGATTTACTGGTAGCCTTTGACACGGTTAACCATGAGTTGATGGTGACTCATCTGCGGGACCTGGTGGGGGTAGACGAGACCGTTTTATGATGATTCCATTTGTACCTCGCAGATAAGTCTCAGTGGGTGATACTGAGAGACTGTACTTTGTCCCCTAGTGGTCTCCCATGTGGGGTCCTGCAGGGTTCCATCTTGTCCCCTCTCCTGGTCAACATGTAGTAATAGTAAGTAATAATATTTATTGTTAACCAAAAGGTTGTACAATCCTTATAATACATACATAACAATACAATACATAACACAATTCATAAACAATATATTCATATATGAAATACACATTTGGGTATCTTATACCTCAAACTTAGAGCCCAAAATCCAAAGCCAACCAACCTCCAACCCACCTTGCTAACAGGACTTCCTCCTCTAGAGGATCAGCCCTATAGCTCCTGATATAGTGTTGGCCTAGATAATCAAATATCTCAATCCTTACTGGCAAGCCTACTAGATCTCAGACGTAAGTAAACTTGACAGTATCTGGCCACCACCTTCGTAAGGGTCAAATCCACCCCTTCCAGTAGCTGCCACTTTAACCTCACTAGGTCCAGAGCATCTTGTATATATTTCCCCAACAGGGCTTGTCTGGGCCTCGCTAAAGCGGTGCATTTGAAGAAAATGTGTTCACAGGAGTCAACCTCCTGTGAATCACATATTCCGCAGCTCCTTTCCATCCAAGGAATACCCCTATAGCGACCTTCCAACATGGCCGAGGGGAATGTATTGAAACGAAAGTGGGTAAAAACCCTACGCAGGTTATAGTCCAAACTAGAATAGAGGTAACAGTTACCCCACCCCAGGGGTCTAACCATAGGATAATCAGGGACTACTCGTTGGTTTACAAGCAAAACTCCCTC
>QEPC01001369.1:1188244-1200046 GCA_003113815.1 Sphenodon punctatus
CCACAGAAACATCCATTCAGGATCATTAGGCCAAACATCACCATGAAGTCACGAAGCTGACCTGCTCCAGGGCTAACAGTATGATCTTTAGAGGCCCGAGCATAGGGGCAGTATACAGAGTCGTCAAGCCTAAGGGGCTCAATACGGAGAACGGGGTTCCCCATTCTTATATTAAAGTCCCCACCCATCAGTATGGGGATGCTCGGGTAAAGACTACAAGCTCCCTGCAAAATTTTATAGATCCCAGGCCATAGCTCCGCTGAAAAAAAAGGAGAAGAGGCAGGGGGCAAATATAAGTTTCCCACCAGTAGTTCTAATCCGGAAGAAAACTGACAATAATATAAGAAAAAATAGGACCCCAAAGAGTCACATAGCTGACTCTTTACCCTCAGATTCCGTGAGACCAATAAGGCCAATCCGCCACTAGCTCTCCCGGGGCCCTTCGGAGGGATAGCGGGCAATGAAAAAGTCAAGAACCCTTCACACTCGATATCATACAAGGCCCAGGTCTCTTGTAGCAAAACAATATCATAGTTGGCCAGGAGAGGGAAAAAATCAGGATGTAGTAGGCGCTGTCTCCACCCTGCAATATTCCAGCTAAGGAATTTGAGAACACCTAGATCCGTCTGTAGATGTCATTTATCCGACTGCTGGGTCTGCAAATCATGAACACCCATGCAGTCATTGCCCATAGACTGAACGGAGGGGTCTGCCAACCCCAAACCTACTGTTGTCAAAGGTACCTCAACCTCCAGCTCCTCCCCTACCACAACCTCACACTCCCCAGGGTCCAAGAAAAGGGAGAGGGCCCGAGCGCCACGCACGGCAGAAGCCGCGACACACAACCCCTGCCCCTCATCAGATCCTACTCTCGTACTTCCCCCCCCCCTCCATCCCATTAAGAGAGGAGGAAGTTGGTGGACAAAAAGGTGAGGCGGGGGCCCTAAGGGTTTCTCCCTGAGTGAGCCACCCAGCAGAGATTTACGGGTTTTGAACACGCCTAACTTTCTTGATAAGGACCCAAGTTTGTCCAAAAAACCCCTTTGATGGACCTGTATCGTAGATGAGGGGGTTTTGGGTTGGCAGATTCCAACCTAGGATCTGTGACATGATGCAGAGAGCCCAATATCTGATCTATTTCCATACTCCCCCCTCCACCACTGTCTCCCTCCCTCCGGGATGATTGCCTAGAATAAGCTCCCTCCTCCTGCTGTATCAAAGCGGGGGGGCATTCCCCCATAACAAGGAGGGGGATCTTAGGCCTACAAGGGCCGCTAGAGCCCCCCTGCCCCGACCAAACTGAGTAGGGCATGCACGCTGACCCTCCCCCTTACTCCGAACCAATAGGGATTCTTCATTACCTGGTGCTCCCGCAGCCTGACCCGAAACGGGAGGCTGTTGGGAATTCCCATAGACAAAAAAAGTACTATTTCCCAAAGGATGGGACCTAGCCCGTAGTCTCTGGAAGCTGTCGGTTCCAGCAGAGGCCACCCTTGAAACATACACTGCGTTGGCCTTAAGCCAGGCTTCTCTCTCTACAATTATGGTTACCCAAATGGGGTCATCAAACAAGATTTTTATCATGTAGCATTCCCGTGTATTAGTAATAAGTGTAACAGTAAGAATACTATGCCTGGTGTAGGGTTTGTTGGTAAGTAATCGCAGGTGACCTGCTATATCCATTGGCGAGTTCCATCGGGGTATCCTGCCATTTGTCATTGGGCAGATAGTTAAAATTAATTCTTTTGATGACACCTTAAATAATGTGGGATCCAGAACACAATCAGAAACCACCTTTCCCCTCTGGGGACCATCACCCAGCCCTGGTTCTGGACAGGCCCCCAGCTTGGGGACAATGGCCCTGGGCAGAGAGCCCCTGACCCTCGGGGCAGTAGGGACTCCAAACGGTCCATGGGCCTGATTAAATTTTTGGGTTCCAGTGTTCCCACTCCCAAGGTTCCCTCGGCAAGCGAGCATATTCAGGGTCTCTAATTTTTCGTTCATTTGATTTAACTACGAGAACATAAATTTCATGGTTTCCGTAGTCAACGCCACATGATTAGCAAGGAGGTCAGTCAGCCCAACGTCATCAGTGCTGTCCATATACTGGGCTATCATGGGAGACCAGCACCCAACCACTGTGTTACTGCCCAAGCAGGAAGGAGAGGGTACAATCTGCTGGGGGTCCTCCGCTGTTAATGTGGGTGAAGCGAGTACCAGAAAGCGATTTCTCGTTGAGAGTTCTACACACTCTTCAACCCTCTCCCTTTGTTGACCATCATCCCTCTCAAAGTAACTTTCCAGCCTGCGCTGTTTAAGTACCTTGTCAGGAGGGAGAGATGAAACTGCCGCATCCGCTCTTGGACGCTTGGAACCCATTCTGATGGTTTAGTATGTTCAAAACAGGGGCCTGGCGCACCTGGCCCGCGCACAAGGGCGCGCACAAGGGCGCGCGGCCCTTAGGCGTGTGACCACAGCGCGCACCTACGGCGCTGCAGTAGGCACGCCTCCCCTTTTATCAGCAGCCCGCTTGGCTGCACAGGTGTCCCCGCTCCACCGGCACTCAGGGTCTGGCTTAGCAGCTGCTCTGTAGACAGCCCGTTCACCAGCACGGCTCAGCAACAGCCCGTTCTCCCACCGTCAACATGTATAATATGAAGCAACTTGAGGTCGTGCGCAACTGGGGGGTCCACTGTCAGCAATATGCGGATGACACCCAGCTGTATTTGTCATTTTCATCTGACTAAGGCCCCACTGTCTCCTTCATGTCTCGCTGCTTGGCCACTGTGAGAGATTGGAGGAGGTTGAGCCAACTGAAGCTCAATCCCGATAAGACAAATGTGATGTTAGTTGGGTGTTTGTCCTTCCTTTGTTCCATCTGTGCAGAGCCTGGGGGCGCTCCTGGATTCCCAGCTGTGCCTGAATCTCCGGGTGTTGTCTGTGGCCAGAGGCACCTTTCGCCAATTATATCTGGTGAAGAGGCTCCACCCATGTGTCTCGGACTCCCATTTCACCACTATCATCCATGCTTTCATCACCTCGAGGCTAGACTATTGCAATGTGCTTTACGTGGGGCTGCCCATGGTGACAGTTCGGAAGCTGCAGCTAACACAGAATGTAGCAGCCAGTCCCCTCACAGGGATGGGCCGTAGGGAGCACGTAACACCAGTGCTCCAAGTGCCGCACTGTCTGCCTATTGTCTTCTGGGCCCACTTCAAGGTGCTGGTATTGACCTTTAAAGCCCATCACAGCCTAGGTCCTACTTATTTGAGAGATTGCCTCACCCCCCGGACTCCTGGCTGGCCCCTGCGGTCATCCAGGGGCACTCTCCTGGAAGTCCTGTACTGTTGACGAATTCAGATGGGCAGGAGGGCATTCTCGGTGGCTGTGTCATTGCTGTGGAATTCTCTCCCAGTGGAGGTGTGCCTCTGCCCAAATCTTCTCACCTTCCGACGAAATTGTAAGACCTGGCTCTTCTGCCAGGCATTTGACAGGGGAGAGGCTTGTAGGATGGGGCAAGTTTTTTTAATTGTTTTAATGAGCTTATATTTTTGTGTTATATTTTTAGTATTTTATAATCCGCCCCGAGTCGCTTGACATGAGAGGGGCAAGGTAGAAATACAAATATAAATAAATAAAAATTTCCTACAGCCATTCCATGACCAGATCTCCCATTGGCTTCAATTGGAGTGTCTTGTACACAGCAAAGAAAGAAAGTAGGTCCTAAAGCAACTGCATGGAAACCACCTAATTGCTCAATTCACAATCAGTTTCTGCTACTTATTCACCTTTTCAAGTTGTAATCCTGTTTTTAAATTCAGTTAGTCCCCCAGCAACCAACTTTGATGTCACAAACTGAGAAGGATTAATGGCCTCATACAGATGAAAATATCCAGAGCTTTGAGGGAAGGCACAAGTTTTTGAAATCTGCAGATGGTGATCCCAAGTTTGGGCGGGGGGAGGCGGGAATCCCAAAAGCTAAATAGCTCAATCAATCAAATTTATTGGTAGCGTAGCCGACAGGGCATTGTCAAAAGAGAATTTAAAATCTTAGAACAATATTGTGCTCAAATGTGCAAGACATAAAAACATATATAATAATGCACATAATATCGATGCAAAAAATCCCTTCCTTCCTAAAAAAATTTAAACAAACACAAAATTACATAGAAAAGCTTCATATACACCCAAGAATAAGTTAATTAACAAAACACTTTCCAGCCACAAGCTGCACCAAAACTTAATCTATAGAGATTTAAACTTCAAAAATTGTTCTCTCTTATTGATGGCCTGAACCAGAAGTTTGGCCACTGCATATGTAAGTTCGGATGATAAGTCAGCCAGAAAAATTAAAAGACGTTCTGAAATTGCTCTCCCTGGATATCTGTCCAAAAAAGACACAAAATACTGCAGCCTTAGAGCCTGGTAGAGCTGGCATTCAAAAAGTACATGCCCCACTGTTTCAGCTTCAATTAAAACAAAAGGACACAGACGAAGGCCAAACGGTATAGCTAAGTGTCACCCTTCCAGAATCATCATAGGCAAAGCATTCATTCTTGCTAGAAGAAATAGTTTTCCTTGTCTGGGCATAAGGTGGTATAGTCAATAATCGGCCATTTTCCCTTGTGCAGGAGCCAGGGCAAGGAAAGGACCTAGTGAAGGGGTTGCAGCAATTGAGGATAAGTCAGTTTGACTGGCAATATCATCCAGTCTGGAAGTTATTTCAGCTTTGGCAGCATAAAAACCCCTAGACTGACGATAAGCTAAAGAGAATCCCAATCTTTGTACTTGCCGGTCCATGGTCTGAGACCATGAGGATTTAAAAGAATCTTTTGCGAGATATCTGAAAAGCCCAGCCTGCTCAGAGAAGCTCACTCTCAGCCAGAGATGGAGGGCATATCTTAATGCCATAATATTTCAACTCACTTGACCCAATTCAACCCGTATTGCCACTGAGGGAATTCCAATTGGGGTTTGAAGAATACTTCTCAAAAATTTCATTTGAATACTATCTAAATTAAAAGGATGGTAAGTAGGTAGTAATTTACTGATTGACCACTCGGGTCTTTTCAATATATAAAAAAAAGTACAAGTATAAACTTCAAGTTATAGCCATAATTAATTAATTATATAAAACCATAAAATCTAAATTATCCATTTTAAAAATTTCATTTGATACACAGCACTAAAACAAAATCTGGAAACTCGCTTTGAGCATACAGAATCAAGACCACATAAGAGTTTTCACAGAAGAGCATTAAATTGCCATTCAGAATAATCTCCCATATAGGGAGCTAAATATTTCTCCTGAATTCCGGAATAAAGTGGGCAGTAGAAGAAGACATGTTTAGTTGTTTCGGGTTGTTGACTCCAGCAGTAAGTACAATACCTAATCTCTCTTGGGACCTTATTATATCGCTCTTCGAGAATAGCGGAAGGAAAGACTTCAGCTCTAAAGAGTGCTAAGGCTTACCTAATACTAGAATCTATCCATACAAATAGATAATGGCCAGTTGTGGAATACAAACGAATTTCAGGGTAGATTAAGACACCTTTTGTTTAGCTAATAAGGTAGCATCTAGGAGGCCAGCTAGAGGTCTCTGAGATAGAAAAGGACGTAACAATTTATTGATGACAAGAAAATAAGTCCTTATAATAGGTCTCCCACTGGTTGTTAGGAATTGATGTTAACCAGCCATTTCTTTCTTTTTTAATGGCACCATTAATTATATGCCAGAAACTGGTCAAATTGCCTGACTGGGTGGAAGCAATCAGCTTATTCCATTGGAGGGTCGCATACTCTGGGTTTTTTTTGTTCTAATTAACTTTTTATATTTCTTCTTTATAATAGAGAGATCAAGACGGAGTATTTGTACCCTACCTTTCCTGTAAGAATAGTACATTTGGAAATCATCATTTTTAGCTTCTCTGCATTCGTGACCATACCAAGGTTGGTTTAATGACAAATAGTACTTAGGGTTCCTTTTTGGCTGTTTCTCCAGATGAGTTTTAAGTAATTCAGTAACATTAGTATAAGACTGTAAAATCGTATCATGAGATGTCCGGATATTAATAATATCCCTTAACCTTTCACAGAAAGGTAATTTTAAGACCTTGCCCAAAGAGCTTGCAAGCGAGCCATTCCAGAATAATCTAGAATATGTTCGACATGATTAATCCAGCTGACCAGTGACACGACTATTCTTCTCTCATGATCTGCTTGTTGGGATCCAATTGTTAATGACAGATGGTCACCAAGCAAGATTTTGCCTACCTGGAATTGGTCCGCTAAAAAAGATACCTCTGCTGAAATGGCTATATAGTCGACTATACTCATACCCTGGTGGGAGATAAAGGTGTATTCCCCCTCAGGGTCCTTATCAGAGGAACCATTTAGTATGTAAAGATCAAATTTGAGTAGAAAATCCTAAATTATTAATCACCTGGTCCTTTGCTTGTCGTTTTGCAAGAGGAAAAATATTTTCTCTGCCAACTAGCGCAGAGTAACAAGCTAAAGCTTCATCACTAGGGCCAAGCCATGCATTTAAATCACCTCCTAATATAATTTGCATCCCTGAGGAATTTGCTAAGAGATTATCTACGAAGGTTTCAAAATGTGTAGAAAGTTGTTTACTGAAACTTTTAGCATTAGATGGGGGTGGGGGGTGTAAAGTGCAGGTTACCAAGTTTCACTTCCAGGCTCAGTGCAATTGGAGGCAGGTAAGACACCAATTACCTCTACCTTCAGATTAATTGAAATAAAACAAACAATTACCCCACTCGGGCGACCTTTTGATGATGATGGAGTTGCCAGAAGTTCATACCACTTATATCCAGGTAGATCTATCGGTTCTTTTGACCAAGTTTCTTGCAATAGTAAAATGTCATATTGTTGAATATAAGATATAAATGAAGGATCTAGGGCACGCGACCACCACCCCGCTATGTTCCAATAACAAATTTTAAAATCCGTAGGCGGGGGTCGTGCTAATAATCGCTAGTGACCGGTTGGCCATCTTCCCTGCCTAAGAGCTTTGTATTTGCAGCTAAGGAATGCAAGGAAGAGGAGCAACGTGGCTTATCTGCTGAAGGGACCTCAGTACTTAAAGATCATCCTAGTAAAGAGCCACCATTCATATCAGTAGCGGCAAGGGTAGATAAAGAAGAACTTACTGGGATTGAAATCACTGGTAAAGGCACACACCTAGATCTATCTAGCAGAATACTTTCAGTAGGGGTGATTACAGGCAGTTCTGGGCAAGGCACTGATGGATTTTTTTCATCTGAAACATGATGATTATCAAATTCAATAAAAGACCTTTTCTTAAATTCGGGAACTGACTTGTGGGCAGAAGAATTGCACATAGCAATTTCCTTTAGTCTTTGATTTATCGACTTTGAGTTTCGTGCTTTTATCTCGGTAGCTTGCATAAAACAAGCTTTAGCTATTGGAGATGAAGGCTGAAAAACCATTAGATCTTCATCTATTGAGTTTTGTTGATACTGAGTAGAGGGCACTCTATAGGTATCAAAATTCAAAGGACGTAGGTTAGTTGAATACATAACCATCACACCCCATGAGTATAAAAGCATTGAATCTGAAAGTATTCTCTTAACCAGATTTTCATATTTAAAGTATTTTAGCAAATGCCAAAATGACGACTCATAGGATAGTACTTGGAAGGATCTGATTTGCCACAATGGAATGCCAAAATTTAGGATATTGCGCAGATGAAAATATCCATTTGGAAGGGGATAGATTCTTAATGCAATAGCTTGTTTATTCATTCTCAGAGGACCAGAAGTATTATTTCTAGTAATCAATGGGGGATCTTTGGGTTTTAATAACTGCCGTGCTATAGCTTGGTCATTTTTGGTAGCACTACTGTCCCCTGCCTGTGTGACCAAGCTCTTTTTTGGGACTGCATTGGATAAAGAGGACCTTAAATGAGTATGATTCTCAGGCTGAGAGTGGCCTGACAGGCAGGTTTTAATCTTTCCTAGCCTTATATCGGTAGAAAATTCAGTTAGTATATTCAACTGTTGCTTTTGTTGTTGTAGCACATCGTTTACACTTATCTGTTTAATTAGTTTCTTTATAAGGTCACTAATCAAAAAGCACTGAGACCCCATCATTTCATACAAATTATTTCCTATAACAGGAGTGTCCAAAAGGGAATTTGCCAAAGAGTTAGATTCTAAATTAGGGGGGGAAAGATCATAGGAATTTACTTTTCCTGAATCTATAGAAGCATTCAGTTTAGACAAAGGATCAAAGGAAGCTGCTATAGAAATCTTATCTTTTTTATCCAGATTGGTCGTAGCCAAGTATGCATCTAACTTAATTGGTTTAACATTAGATTACTGATCAGACAGTTCAGGGGGACCTTGTCTCCTTTTCCGAGTCATTTTATAAAACTAGCCCTTTTACAGGGCTTACCTTGGTAAGTTTAGCCCCTGAACAAACACACAGTTGATAGCCTAGCCCTTATAGAGGGCTTATATTGGCAGATTTGACCCCTAAAGAAACAGTGTCCCAACCCTTTCGCAAGACCTAGCTTGGCAACCTTGACCTCTGAGCAGAAAAGAATACAATGACCTGGCCCTTTTATAGGGCTTACCTTGGTGAGCTTGACCCCTAAGCAAAAGATAGATCAAACACCTAGCCCCTATATGAGGCTTGCCTTGGCAGACTTAGCCCTAAAAAAAAAGCACGGTGTCCTAGCCCTTTAACAGGGCTTGCCTTGGCAGGCATTGCTCCTGGGCAGAAGAGTGTCCTGACACTTTCGCAGGTCTTACCTTAGTGGGCTTAGACCCTAAACAGTTCAAGATCCCAGCCCCTTTTAAAAGGGTTTGCCTTGAGGAGCTAGGATTTTAGGAAGAGGAGCACAATGTTACAGTGCTTACCTTCCTCGGGGCTCAACCCAGATGAAATAATGTCCTGAATCAAATTTATGCGGTTTGGCCCTGGGAAGACAAAAGTTCAGTCAACTAACTTTCCCACACCCGCACTATACTGGCGCCTAATCCATAGCCCTCCTTTTCAGGGCAGTTCCTGATGTCTGTCTCCGCCCTCTGGGCCCCGCCTCCTCTGGGCCGGGCGCTCTCCGTCGTGAGCAAATAGTCAGGTAAATGAGCCCCTTCGGGGCTATATCCCCACAGTCACACCTCTCTGGCAGCGGCTACAGCGGGCTCCTGTCCCGGTAGCCGTTCTCCTTCGGGGCGGGGGGGGGGGGATGCCGCAACACAAACCCCATCTCGGAGTCTCTTCTCAGGGATTGTCTGTGGCGGATTTGGTCCCTATTGGGAGCCTATTTACTTGAACCACAAGACACTCCCAAGCTCCTCGTGGTTGTAAGCAGGTTCAGTGCTGTATGCTGGTCGGCCAAAACACCCTCTCATGGTCCTGCTTGTATCCCAGATGTCACAGATTAGCTGTCCACGGCCCCACACACAACGGTGAGGCTAAGGGCAACCCTCAAATGGAGGAAGGGGGGGAGCAACCACGTCCACCACTGTCCTCTTCTTTATACGCTAGGCCCCGCTCCTGTTCCGCGTCAGTCATTCTCTCTCCACGGCCTCCTCGCTCCAGACTCCTCCCAAAATGGCACCTCCTTTTGAGGTCAGCTGGCGCTGGCACATCTCCCTCGCCCCGGCTGCTCCTCAGCGAGCGCTGCTTGAAAATGATCCTCCAGGAATATGTTCTCTTTATACAAGAGGAATCTATAGTGGGTAACAGCTTGGCCTCCCCATAGCATAAACCTGATCTGAAGAGCTGGCAGCAGATCTGAAGTGGGGCAGCCAACTGCTTGTGTTGCTTTTCATCACTCTGGCAGCAGCAGCCACCTCTCCTCTCCAGGTTCCCAGCTCTGCCTCCACTTCAGCCACGCTCATCGCTGCTGTTAACTCAAGGGACTGGGAGGCTCGGCTCAGCTCAGCAGCTCGTGCTGCCTGCCTCGTGCTTGTGCTGCTGCGGCACACCACATCTCCCGCGCTGAATAGCTCTATTGGGGATTTATGAAAAACAGGCCTCTCTTCAAAAAAGGTTATTTAAAAAATGGCCAAGGTAACAAGAAAACTGAACAGATACCAAATTGAAATGGCTCAGAAAAGGGATGCACATCAGTAGAACCTGTGCAAATGCAGTCAAATTTATAAGCTCATAGAGGTTTTAAACCAGAAGCCGCTTTCAAAATTAGTATAAATTATGAAGGACAAATAACTTGGGGACAGGGTTGCTTAAGGGATTTAATCTGGAGGAGGAGAGTCCAGATCATGGCTCTTTTCCCTATTCTTGTGTGTATGCCTTCACCTCTGTTCCCTTACCTGGAACCTAGTCTTTCAGTGCTTGAGGGCAGAAGCTGGATGTTACAATGGGTTGGCAGACTAACTCTGCATCTGTTCACAGACCTAAAGTTGGATGCTATATCTCATCTGCAGGGGTCAGCTCCAGGAACTGGAAAGGGGTCAACTAAGAACTAGCCACAGGCTGCATTTGGCCCTGTCATGAGGTCCCCAACCTGCTTTAAACAGATCAAACCTTCTAGAGGTTTTGTACCTTTCCAGCAGTGCTGGAATCTATAAATCCATCTTCCAGGTATGTGGGGGATGGGGGTGCACGGGGACACATGAACAAAGATGGCAGTTTGCAAATTAAGTTGCAGAGCTTAATTTGTTGGAGGAATTTCCAGGGATCAGCCCTAGCAATCAAATTAGGAGGAGCGGGGGTCTGAGCCCTGGAAAATGTTCCCAGGTGGACCATGCACTTCAAAATGTGAAAGACCAGGACAAGGATTATAATTGGCCATTTCAGATTTGGAAACAAAAGCCAGAAGAAACCTGGATGGTTTATTTGGCCTTTATTAATGACATCCCATCCCCTGTACTGGCCATCATATAGATCAGAGACAGGCAAAGTTCCCAAGCCTAAGAGCTGCATGACAAATTTTTCATATCATGGAGAGCCACAAGATTCACCATATCGATTGAGGCTTCCCCCAGTTCCGGGGATATGGCAGCTCGAGTAACTCCAGCCCCCTCCCCCCCATCAAAGCTGACTCCTAGGTAGTTTGGCAGATTCAGGCAGCAGCAATAGTGGCACAGGGCACATCCCCGCTGCTTCCACAGCCCCCTTGAGCCTCCAGCAGCCGATAAGGTGGCTGAGTGAGTCACATGGACACTGCCCCTAGGTAGTCACCTCTAGCAAGAGCTGCAGTACAACTGCCCAAGAACCACATGAAGCTCCCAAGCTGCCATTCGCCCATCTGTGATATAGATTAAAATCACAAGACCGCCTTCATATTCAGCTGTAAAGATGCAGGTTAGTCCAGTGGTGGGTTTGCTAGTTGAACACTAGAGTTTTGTTCCTCTGCCCCAGAGCTTGCCAGAGCAGGGATGTGGCTTCGGGGGGGAGGGAGTCAGGGCTTCTGGAGCACGGATGGGCCCCAGTAATTAAAATTTCTTATAAAATCAAGCGCTAGCAGCTTGAAACATAGCTGTTTTCACAGCAACTTCTTAAACATTTAGAGGTAGCAGAAGTTGAAAGCATACATACTAGGGGTGGGACCCCGGGGCCATTACCGGATACCGGATTTACCGGTTACCAGTTCTCAAAGAACCGGATTCTCAGATTAAATCCGGTATCCGGTACCGGTTTTATTTCATTGATTTCAATGGGGCACTGTGTCCCCATTGAAAATCAATGAAATACAATTAATTCCTCCCCCCTCCCCCTCCCAGGCTGCGCGGGTGGAAGCGGGGACACCCCCCACCCACCCTGCCCAGCCTGGATTTTTGTTTAAA